>JAVSBV010171842.1:0-13793 GCA_033117975.1 Parotocinclus spilosoma | reverse complement strand
GAGCAAGAACAAAAGCCAAGATAACAACATTACAAAACAATAAATTACAAAACTTGCCCAGTGCTCGAGACTTTTTTCCCCATTACACAACCCCCCTCACCCTGGATAACAACAATAACGATAATAAATAACCCCCTCCCCCCCAAAAAAAAATAAATTAAAAAGTAGAAGAAGTAAAATAAAATTAAACATAATAATAGTAATCTAACATCCCCTTTTAAAAGCAGTAAATTTAGGCATCAGAATGTGGAAAAAAGGTGATTTACGTGACTGTGAACTGCCAAATTTCAGAAACTGCTAATTTACTGAGATTTTAAAACATGGTTCCATTACTAGGTTTACTAGAGAATGGTCTAAAAAAGTTTGTTTTTTTTTTATCCAGAATCCAAACGGAAAATTAATGCAGTTCTATAGGCAAAACCAAGTCCAACCCTGTGTATCTAATAAAGTGGCCATGGATTCTTTATCCAGTTTTATTTGGTTGCTACAGCAATTGTTTTTCCAGTTATTTTTAAATTATAAAAGGAAGCCCCAGCTCCATAGGAAAGGAAGCACTCCATAACATTCCCCCTTAATACAGTTCGAATGTGATCTGAACTGAATTGTTTTGAAATTATTGGCTGTGTTCACATTGCAGGCGAAGTGACCCAAATCTGATTTTCTTACCACATCTATTGTTGTTTGTTTTTGATTTTTGGCTGTTAGCACTATCTGTTGAATTTGACCTATATCTGACATTCTCTCTCCTGAACTGTTCTCGCTTATAAATTGAGATCTACGTACAGCAGAGCAGCGCTTCAGACGATCCGCTCCAGAAAAAAAACAATTAAATAGAGTCAGCAATAACAGGCACTTATTAAACGGTCATGTTAAAAAGGGCTCATTATTCGACCGCAGCCATTTCTTTGGTTTGTGTCCTTGCTTTTAAGCTTTTGGTTTTCCTTTGATGCTGTAATCACATCCTCCTGCGGCCATGTTTGGTCCATTTCTTTAGAAGCGGTTGCAATATGCCTTCTAATTTTGTTTGCGCAGAGACATCACCCCAAATATTTATGAGGTCCATTACTTTACTATCCCACTACTGAAAACCTCCCTCAGTCCTGTTGTCCATTTTCCCTTCTCCTCAGCCACACTCAGTATGAATGTTGAGTTGGAATTACATAAAAGCGGCACGAATTCTGATCCGGCTGTTCAGACTTAGTAAGAGAATAGTACAGATATGTATTTGGTTTTATACGACATGTGAAAGTGGCCCTAATCAGAGGGAAAGGTGTTTTTCTTTTAAACTGAGCCAAAGATAACACATCTGTGTCACACTTTTACCTGCTGGATGAACATAGCCATTGACACATTTTGGGATGAAACAAGGTTTGATGCACCATCCCTTGCTGTTGCAGCTAGTTATGCTAATGAAATAATTACCCACACACCTGTAAATCAGTTAGCTTTTAATACACTGCTCACAGAAATTAGAATCTATTTTAAAATGAGTGTGAAGCGATAAAAAAGAAGCATTTGGTTTTATTTAATTAAGCAAGATAATCAAAAAGCAAATGAAAGTTAAATTATGGTGATTGAGTAGTAAGTGACCTATTTATTATTATTATTATTATTATTATTATTATTATTATTATTGGGGTAAACAGAAGCATTGTAAACTGGACAAGAGTGCCCCCACATTGACTGTTCTGGTTACCCAAGAGTTACAAAACACCCTGACAGTGATGGTGCATGGACAGGATCAGATTGTCCAGCAGTTCTTGTGGAATCCATGATTTTTGTGAGCAGTGCATTTGTTTATCGATTTGAAAACTGCTTTGCCATGTGGACATTAAGTGAAAAAGCTTTAAACATGCTTTATTTACACATAGTATATTATGTAAAATGATACTCATATTATATACTAATAATATTAATCAAATTCTAAATATGATTACATGCACAGAGAGACACATTTTGAAAGTCTCTGTATAATTGTGTTGAATGATGTGTATCATGTTTTCATATAAAGTAAACTGACATCTGTATCTCTGACCATCAACCAGCATGGTTTTTCTCTTTTGTTCTGTCTAGGTTTAATGATGTTAAATGTTGTTTAAATGCCTTTAAGTAGTGATGCACGTTTGCCGTAACACCACCAGTCTGACTACTGCTATAGTTGCCATATCCTTCACACTCACCTCCAGTTGTAAAATGGACAGGGAAAATAAGCTGGTGATTTGAAACTGAATGCAGCCTTTCAGCCAACTTCCTTAATCACAGATTACCACAATAAAATCTCTTATCTGTTCCAGCCAGTATCTATCCTAACAAAAGCGGGAATTTGCAAATGGACTAAAACCTAACATTTATTCGTCCACTGTATGCTGCATTTACACACTCACACACACACACACACACACACACACACACACACACACACCTTACTGGCCACAGAATTGGACATTAAAAATAGAGCTGCTCTCTAATTGTAAATTGAGAAGAACATTTTAGCTTCAGAGTTCCGTGTTCAGTACCTACTACATCCTTGCCACAAGTCAAACATTTGGACATAGACATTTGTTCACATGTTCAACACAGATGTACACTTTGTGCAGGGGTTGGCCCTTGTCTGGCTACAGGCAAGCATCTGGTGGCAGCGCTATTATGATAACACTTTGTACTCTTATTTACAATTGGGATACGGTCTGATAAAGCAATCATTAGTTAAATCTATAGTGAATTATATCATAGCACAGCCCCTTTAGGAAATATTCCCTAATTTTCGCAAGCAGTGTAAGTGGAAAAACGAAACGATTATAACGAATATTGTACCACACAGGCTTTTCCACACTGCATTTCAAAATGCTCCTCACTCCCGCCACATGGCTCCCTATGTCCCACACTGCCAACTTCCTCATTTAAGTGCGGGTCAGTACTGCATGTACTATGCAACACTTGCCTGGGAAAAGTCCAAATTGAAAGTACGGTTTATCCTGTATGTGAGTATATGTGTATTCCCATCATTTACATTTACAGTTTTTAGAAGACGCCCTTATCCAGAGCGACTCGTACAGTCTTACAGTTCAAGCAGTCGTGAGTTAAGAACCTTGCTTAAGGATCCAACTGTGGCAGCTTAGCAGAGGTGGGATTTGAACCGTGGACCATCAGGTTCACTGTCCAGTACCTTAACCGCTAGGCTACCACAGTTCGGAATCATAAAGTCAAAATAAGTCAGGCCATCATGAAACAGGAACTACCTGTAGAGATAAGTGTCCCTGAATGCCACAATACATTCTCTGAAACGGCACATTATGCAGTCTAGAATTGACAATGGGATACTATAGTGGACTGATACTGACTAAACAGACATGACTTTGCAGTCTTTCTCATAACTTGATTAATTTTATATCAACATTGGCCATATATATTGCATATCAACATTATCACATATTGAATTTCTATATTTTTACCATTTAAGATTGGTAAAATCTTATTTCACTGTAAAGCTGTGTGTAGCACATTGCTTTGCTCAGCCCCTCATTGACCACCGTGTGCACACTCTCGCTCTCTCTCACTTACACACACACACACACACACACGCACATTTATGGAATTAGAAACTATTTTTGTGACAGCGCAACATATTTAATGTTGAATGTGTGACCCTCTATTCAGAAGAGAGCAGGGAACTAAGCAGGGAACAGGGCTTAGAAAGACGCAGTGCATCTTACTCCAGTTGTTTTGTGTTGTTTTTTTTTTCTCTGTGCTTACAGCAGTTATTTTTTAGTCCTCATAATTTAACACACAACCTGTCAGTGATTAGCAAAGACACCTTACGCAAAGAGCCACCACTGCTCAGATAATTAGTCATTTTAATCCATCTCCTCTAAACGGACACCTTTGAGAAATCGACCTCTGTGTCTTTGGTCAGCTTCACACCTGCAAACTCCAGATCCTTGTCAACTCAGGGGGTGAAAGACAAACCCAGCGGTCATACAGATCAAAGTTGTCTGTTTAAGAATGCTGACGTAGGATCACAGCTTAACTTTCATATTCTACTGAATATGATCACCAGTGCTGGAAGAGGAGCTGATGCTGAATCAGCACTCTTCCAGTCAGGCCATTTGATGAAGAAGAACACATCACATTTGGACTTTGTAGGAACTGGATCATCTGCGCTTTCTCCCAGCAGATTAGCAGAGATTACCATTTCAAGATGTTTTCCAAATCTCAGCTCGAATCTGCTCAGTTTTGCAGGCCTCCCACACCATTTGGCTGCAAATGATACTCGCACTGTGATGACGCACAGCTGAGAGCTGAAGCACAAAGTTTTTTTTTTTAATACTGGAAACTTGTGAATGCTGTCAGTAGGTCATAGATAACACACCAAGTCGCCAGTTAAGGTGTTATACAGGTGTTATAATAATATACAGTACTGTGCAACAGTCTGAAGCGTTCTAAATGTTTTACTTTATATTCTGCATAGTTTTTATTTGAGGTTTAGTGGTCACTGCACTTTGTAGTTCTATAATTACACATGTAGTACAGATGTAGTACATCTGTTTCTCTATATACTTTGCTTGTCCCCTTTATTCTGTTCACTAATGGTCAGGACTCCCAACAGGACCAGCACAGATCAGGCACTATTTGGGTAGTGGATCATTCTCAGAATATGCCTCTAATAAAGTGAACAGTGTTTAAAACTTCATCATGACTGCTGTGCTGAGAATGATCCACCACCCAAATAGTACCTGATCTGTGCTGGTC
Source organism: Parotocinclus spilosoma (assembly GCA_033117975.1). NCBI lineage: Eukaryota > Metazoa > Chordata > Actinopteri > Siluriformes > Loricariidae > Parotocinclus > Parotocinclus spilosoma. The sequence continues at coordinate 9,044 of JAVSBV010171842.1, read as the reverse complement.
CTGTTGGGGTACTGACCATCAGAGAACAGAGTAAAGCAGACAAACAAGCTATAATACAAATAATCTACAAATAAACTCTCCAGTGCTAAATGAAAAACACTGCAGTGAGTCATGTGGCGGGAGTGATGATCGCTGGGAAACGTAGTAACGAAAAAGCTGTGTTTGCGGCAGTAAACATTTTTCTTTTTCCTTTTGAATACATTATCCAATAAGAGTTACAGGAGATATTTAACAATTTATTATAAAACAGGCTTTGTGTTAATGTTAATTTTGCCCAGCTATAGGTTTATGTATATTAAGCATGTTGAAGGTAATTACACTATAATATGGTACAATATGATATGTATAGTACACTGCTAACAAAAATTAGGGGATATTTTATTAGGGGATATTCCATTTTGGCGTATACCCTTATTTTTGTGAGCAGCATTTTTGTGTGCAAACTTCTCAGTTTGCAATACATTCAATTTATACATTGAACATACCCCTATTGCAAATCAGGTACCACTTTTATATATGACTTATATATGATATATGTGATGATCTCTACACAGGTGCTTGCGTCTGGACCAATCACTCCACACTTGCATCAGTCATTGCAGCAGGAGTTAATGCATGGAGTCTCTATACACAGCGTTCGAAGAACAACAATTGAACCTAGTTCCTGTGGTGCAAAAAAGGACATAATTCTAAGATCTGTAAAAAAAGATCACCAACTATCTCTAGGGCACACGGTTGGGCGCACGGGCGCCAGTAATCAAGCGTGCGCACCGGACGGAGATGGAACCCCGGTATAACCACTACGTTCCGGCCCCGAACAACGCTTAACACCACGCCTTTATAGGCCATGGCTCAGCTGTTCAGGATCGGGACATGATTAGAGACAGTGGATATAAACGTCGCTTCACCGGTAATTCTATAATGGCGACTGGCGAGGACGGCCGAACGCTCCGAGGGAAGGTAGGAACCCTAACACAAGGCAAATATTCTTGATAGATGTTCCTTGTTTCTATGGTCACATGGCTTCTATGCTTTAACACTGGCTGTATTGTATGTATAAAAGTGCTAGTTATCCCTGCCTCAGGCATGACCTTGCCTCTACTCCATGTACATATTTTGAAGCATGGCTGTTCTCACCAATGTAATCAATTGAAAAATTGAAATAAATGACGCCTGCCTTCCCTTGTTAAGTAATTGTTTAGCACTGGTTTGATTGTTGTGGCGTTTGCTGGGATTCCTGGTGACAGCACTAACCCTTTGACAGTATCTCCACTCGACAGCTGCTAGTGCGCATGTATTTAGTGTGTATGCAGCATCCCGTTGTCGCTCTGTTTGTATGTTTATATCCCTCTCCAGGTGTTTGTGTCTGACGGCAGGGCCGCTGTGCGCTTTGGCAATGTTTGTCTTTGAACATCTGATGCTGTAAATCTGCGGCTCCATCCCTCCTTGATGAATCCCGCTGGGTATCTTTCTGTTCGCACCTGTAGGGGGCCACACTGTGACTGCTTTTTATGATTGCTCAGAGACCACCCTCGCTGTTATGGATTTAGTTTAGCAGTTTAGGAGATGAGAAGCTGAATGCAGACCAGAAATGGCTGCTTTGGTAGGAGCTGTGTGCTGCATGATATAAAAGCGTCAGCCCATATGTCCTCATGAGAATAACCGCACAGGCATGTTGTTTCTCCAGTCCAGGCATGCTGGTGGATGCTGATGCTGACATGCCCTTGAAGAAGGAGGCATGACGGCTGTTTGACAAGCAGTGGGGGTGTGACTGTGTGCGTTTGAGTTCTTAATCAGAGGGTGGGCTGGGGAGAGAGGAGAAGAGGAGGGGTGGACAGCAAAGGACATGACTGAAGGACTTCATGCAGATAAAGACTAGGAGTTTGAATGGGTGCACTTGATACAATTGTTTTTTGTCTGGCAAACATTGGGAGGCGATTATGACTGATTATGGCAGGTACATACATCCAATCAACCTGTTTGTGTTAATGTTAAGAGATCTTAAAAAGGACATTGCAGATGAAGCAGATTAGCTACAGCAGCAAAATACCAAACCAGATGCCTGTCTTGTTGACTAAGAACTGGCAACTGAGGCTACAATTCACATGAGCTCACCAGAAGATCAGAAAAAACTACTAGTGATTTCTCTTGATGCATGCTCAATATCCAGGTAGGAAAATCCCAGAAGTTGAATCTGTTCATCTGGACATACAGTTTTGTGGGACAAACGTTTCATCACTTATCTAAGTGACTTCTTCAGTCTCAGCTAGGGTTAAATAAAAGAAGCCATTTTTATAAAAAGGGAACGTCCATCCCTGAACCGAGGAGGGGGCCGCAGGGTACACCTCTCACCATCTTACAACGCCGCCATCGCAGCCCTTCCCCAATCCTGTGTGAATGGCACACGTGGCCATAGTCATTAATGGCTATGGCAATCTGCATATTAAACTGATCACCGGTCCCATTGTTATGCAATGGTGCTGCTAGCAGTCGTTATGCTAACATGCTCTATATAACATTTAGGAAGTTTTCCAACTGGCTGAGATGAGTGATGAAACGTTTCTCTCACAAAACTGCATGTCCAGATGGACAGATTCAACTTCTGGGATACTCATGATTTATTCCCTTAGCATTTAAATGGTAGGGACAGACTTTGTTATAAACTACATTAAATCATGGCTTCATTCCTACTATCAACAGTTCCTGATGGTGGTGTGATGGTGTGAGGGATTTTTTTCTTTTAATAACCAAAATGATGCAATGTTTACATGCCACTGCCTACCTGAGTATTGTTGCTGACCATCCCTTACGTACCATCGTCTGATGGCTACTTCCAACAGAATTACACACCATGCCACAAAGCTCAAATCATCTCATACTGGTTTCCTGAGCATGTCAATAAGTTTACTATTCTCAAACATTTTCCACAGTCACCAGATCTTAATCTAATAGTCCTCCTTTGGGATGTGGTGAAACATGAGACAAATCTGCAGCAATGATGCTATCATGTCAATATGCCCCACATTCGCTGATGAATCTCTCCAGGTTCTTTTGTTGACTCTATCTCAAGCAGTTCTGAAGGCAACCTTTATACATAAAAATGTAATGTATTCTGGGAGTTAATTAGATAGCGGGCAGCACGGTGGCTTGGTGGGCAGCACCGCTGCCTCACAGCAAGAAGGTCCTGGCATGTCCTCCCTGTGTCTGCATGGGTTTACCCTGGGTACTCCAGTTTCCTCCCACAGTCCAAAGACATGCATGTTAGGTCATTAGCTCACTCTAAATTGGGATAAATTGGAGGGCGTAATGGCCTGCATGCCTAGCCAGCAGCGTGGCGTTAAATGATGGATGAAACACATCTACAAGGCACCTGACAGACTGGTCAGTCATGGTGATCAAGGTGAATCTGATTTCAATTTCATTCCTGAGCCATACTGATAGCACTAATCTGTATGCCTGTGTAAAGGTAAATGGAAATGGAAATGGAAATGGAGGTGTGCCATGTATACCCATCAGATACACGGCCTCTGGACCTGTCATTTATTCAAAAGTAAAAGAACCCCAGAGTGAGTTAGTACTAGTGAAGCATGTATGGCCATAGTCATTTTTAAGAAGGCATGACGTCAGTCCCTGTAAGTCCCTGTAAGGAGACATGACCTTTTTCAGCAGTCAGCAAAGGATGTGTACCTGTCAAATTCATTAAAGAAAACATGGCTTCTGTGCCTGGACGATGAGATTTCAATGCTCTGGATCTACTAAATGGAAGGGTATTGGCCCTTGAGCAAGACCATTAACTGTCAACTGCTCAGTTTAACAGTAAGTCATACTGAGTAATGTAAAGGAAGTGTGGCCTATGTGACTTTTAGTCCCAGTTATTGAGACCCTGTCAATCTCAGTAAAGGTGGTGTGGCTTTGACTTCTCAAACTTACCACTTTCTTCTTACATGGTTCCACAATGTAGAATCACATGGCTAACATTGATGGTGCTTTCCAAATGGCAAGAACCAGTTCTGAAATGGAATTTCTACCACAGGAGCTCTTCTGTCCATTTGGATCCAGATGGGTTCATGGTTTGTTCTGCCTCAGATTATTAGCAGGTACACACCACTAGTGACTGGGAACAGCCCAAGTCTTTTTGTGTAAGAGATACTCCCCTGGGCATAATGATTTTTCATGAGTAAAAGTCACTTAAGTCTTTACACCTGAACAGTTCTCCAAAGGTATCGACTATGAGAACAGACTGCTCATTTACAATATATCTCAAAGCTCAATGTGGTGTTGTAACGTAATAACCCATGTTATTCAAGCTGTGCTTATTTCCAGAACACATACAGCAGAAGGGAAGGGGAACAAATAGAGGACGCTGCAGAGAGATTATGCGGGCCATCTTTAGAATAACAAAAGCTCCAGTAATTGCAGAATCACGTCTTGTAGCTCTGGCTGTTACATTTGGAATATGATGATTATGTATTTTGGATGGGACAAGACACAATTAGTGTTCGTGTCTATAAGACTGAGAGGCAGAGGGGGGATGGTGAAGAACAGGGAAACAGAAAGTGATGGGGGAAGGAGGAGGAGAAGGAGGAGGAGGACAATTTGTTAACGTGATTATTTAAGGAATGCCCATCCCCCTGCAGAGCTCAGCCAAAGGAAACCTCTGTCTTCTCAAGGGTTTGTGGGATATGAAGGCATCCAGACAGTAGTGGCAGGACCAGAGCTTGGACTGCTACAATCCCTGACAAATTCTTCAGCCTTTAACTGTCATGGAAGTTCTACCACCTTTTAAAATAATGATTCTATCTCTACAATGAGAGCATTTGTTGATTTTCATTGGGGTAAACGCATCCCCTGAACCCTGGTCTAGTTACACCGCATTAGAATCTTCGAATTTAGGTGGTCTAACATAAAGAGCCACTTTAAAATCAATCAAGTGAGGATTTTCCTCCACATTTCAACAAGAGTTTTGGAGGCTCTTGTACTCATTCCATGAAGTCCCATAGAAGGGACATCAGTGCATCGCAGGGTTGGCTGGTGACACTGTTGCAGCACCTCACAATCAGAGGACATGACCAGGACTTAAACTTTGTTTCCCTGCGGTGGTGGACTGCTTTCTCACGGTCTGTTAATTCTGGATATACAGAAAATAGCGATTTTATAATGGTCCCATTTACAATTTCTTTATTTTAAGATATGAATCCAATACTAAACATAAATACACATTGAGAAGAAATCACATTCTGATTTTTTTTTCTGAGAAAGCGATATACAATACAACATTTTCCTACAGATGCTAGGCATCTGGACAGCAGAAAGCTAACTGAGCTTAGCAGCAGCTCACCAGGCTAACCATTTTTTGTTTTTCATTATCAATACACAAATTTTGTGTTAATGATTTTACCCAAATGTCAATGGAGGTGTTTTAAGTATGCGTAAGGTAGGCTAGCCTCCTTGATTTGTGATACATTTACCTTACACTGGGTTTGTCGGAATGTACAGTATGGTGTGACTGTGGTAGCCTAGCGGTTAAGGCACTGGACTCTGGACCTGAAGGTCCTGGGTTCAAATCCCACCTCTGCCAAGCTGCCACAGTTGCGTCTTTAAGCAAGGCCCTTAACCCACAATTGCTTGAATTGTAAGAATATATCAGTTGTAAATGTGAATGTGTGTTTACGACCTACAGGATCCCATATAGGATTTTCAAACATGGCTACAGTAGAGATTGTAAATAGGTAACTCTAGCCGAAGTGAGTCTATGTAATACTGAATTATTATGTTATACAACGAATCAGACGTGACTTTAAGACAAAATTGTGTGCTGCTTTTACATACATTATAAGTCATGCCATTTGCTTTCATGGAATATGCCAGTGGAGTGGAAAATGAGCCCAATTAAATTTTTCATTTCAAGCCAATATCTGTGCCTCTAGCAGCATCCAGTAACTAAAGGGTTAAAATCAATGTTATGATGTTATATTGGTATTTTATTATCTGTATTTCTCAGACTGTGGATATCATCAGGTGTCCGTTGCTGTTAAATCCAATTGATGAAAAAAGACCTGATAAATTATATTTATACAGTATATTTTTTTATAATGCGACAACGTAATATTTGATGTATATGAACTCCCGGGATAAAAAATGTGGTGCAGCATTTTATTTTCACTTTCAGTTGGTTGTGTATCTGAAATAATTGCAGTTCACAGTTATGCACCATTTAGTGACTGAACTGACTGGACCGAGTTGATTGGCTGTTGAGGTGACCAGCTGTTTATGGACGTTAAATGACTGTCGCTATCGATCCGCTTTTAAATCTCATTTAAAAACGTACTTGTTCTCCCTGCATTTCTATCCCTAGGTGTTGTGATTCTTTCCTGTAATATGATTGTAATTTTGTTACGTCTGTGTGTTATGACTGTAAAGTGTCCTTGTGTCATTGAAAGGCGCAATATACATTTTAATTATTATAATTATTATTATTTGAATTGTGCCACCACTAGTTGGCAGGAGGGTATTAATAACTTTTGCAATAGACATCTCTGACTTTGGGAAACACCGACTGGTAAGCAAAATCACAGAGCCACAATTCTCTAAAACACAAACTGGAAATAAGTTTCCTGACATTGAATCCTTACCTGACATGATTGGTGCTGCTAGTAGTGTTAGTGGAAATGAAGTACTGGAGGGTAAATAACTAAATGTAAAGAGTTTAGACCACAAATGAGCAGCCACTTGTGACAGTGACAAGGAATGTAAAAAAGCAACAGGATCTTGAGTGCTTATATAGATGATGATGATGGAAATCAAATGATATACAGTTCTGTACAAATGTCTATGCTTAGCTAAGGTATGATGACCATTTAATTTGAATCATCCAGTCTCCTTATTAGTATACTACAAAATACAGGAAATTTGTATGCACTATTTAAAAAAAATAGTAAAGAAAAGTCAAAAAATGATCAGAAAAGGTCTTTTTGGAAGAGTAGCATTTAATTTTTTTGGAAGCTGAACAGGTTGAAAAGGCTAAAACTCACAAAGGTTGGAATGAAAATCAATGGAAAAGCGAATTATGTAGTGAGAAATCCAAGTTTAAAATCGTCGGGTCCAGTAGTTACAGACAGTATGTTATTAAAATTATATGGCCATTATACCATTGCTAAAACTACACATCTAATGGTACAGTACTTTTGCCCAGCACTGTAGTGTACAAGGATTCAGGAAGTTGTTAATGTTTTATGAGGAAAAAAATGGAAATCAATCCTAATCAAAAGTAAAAAAGGAAAGAATATATTGCAAATAAATTGATGAACGGGGCATTGTTTTTTCTTAAACGTGCTTTCTCGGCTCCTTTAGAAAACTTCAGTACCATGGATAGCTCAGTCCATCTTCAGCCAGTCCTAATCTTTACCCTTCGCCCCATTTAATCGCTTGACCATACACAGAGAGATTCTGATCAGTCTGAGAGCGGAACTTTAATCGAATGCAAAGCGTGACATTTAAACAGCACAGGGACTAAATGAGTTTATTGACGCGCCTCTGAATCAACTGTAATGCCTACAGGAAGAGTTTAGAGATCACCCCGCTACATCCGTGTTATAATCAACTGTGCTTGTGTTCAGATCAAGACTTGCGCGCAAACAGGTTGTGAAACCAAGCAGTAAAAAAGCAAACTTACCTTCAGCAGCAAGAGAATGAGATCAGATCAGATCAGATCACACGCGGCTCAGACGGATCATGGATCCGCAAACGGACGGGACTCGTCTCTAGCCGTGTAAAGTGTGAGGAAAAGCAGCAGAGATCTCGGTTCCCTGTCCATCAACGTCTTTCACATCGGCCGAATATGAAGCGCGGGAGAAGAGAGCTTGTGGCTGAACTGCATTTAACGCAAACCAATCGTTTTGCAGCTTTTAAAGCAGCGCTCGTTCATTCAAATCCAGCTTCTCCTGGGGATCCCATCTTCAGCATTACTCTAAATCCGATGCGATAGCTGGATAAACTTAGGAGCACAGGAATCGAGATGGATCTGTTTCTCTGCGATCCGACTCAACACGAGCAGAAGCCTTCAGTCGCAGTTTAAAAAAAATAATTAAAAAAAAAATCGCGATCCCGGGTTGCCAGATTGCAGCTCAATTTTTCTGCCCAGATTTAAACGCCTCCCACAGGATACTGTAACCACGACGAACTTGTGCTTTGCGTCATAACTCTTAAACTCTGAACAACGATAGAGAAGAAAATAGTATAATAAAGAAGTAATTGGACAATATTTGAACTTTAATATTATACAGCAGAATGTGACTTAAACAACATGGAAAATCTCATATTTGTCATATTTGTATCTCTCCATATAACGCACATTTAAACAATCAGATTTAAAACAACGAAGATCAATATTTGCAATAACATTAAAACCAATTACCTGGTATTGTGGAATCCTCCCCATGCTCCGGTTCTGCCCTGTCAGGGCATGGACTCCATCAGCCATCTGAAGGTGTCCTGTGGTATCTGACACAAATATGAATTCAGCAGATGCTTTTAGTCCTGCAAGTTGCAAGGCAGAGGCTCTATATTTATCCAGCGCATCATACAGATGATCAATCAAATTGAGATTGAGAATTTGTAAGTCAAGCCAACATTTTGAACTTTACACCACAGTCCACCAGAGCATTATTTTAAGCAACATGTCACATCATAAACCTATGCTCAAAGTTATGTTCTCTATTACTAATAACAAATTTGCATTTAGCCTTTTCATAGATGCCTGTTTTCAGAGTGACTTACAGCGTTTAGTATTTCAATCCGATTCAAGTACTGTTTGGGTGGTGGATCAATCCCAGCACTGCATTGACACTGGTGTTGGAGGTTGGTGTGCTTAGTGTGTGTTGTGCAGGTTTGGGTGGGTCAGACACAGCAGTGCTTCTTTTAAAGAGTGATTTTATCACTGCTGGTCTGAAAATAATTAACCAACCAAAGACAGTGTAATATTGTGAAGCTGCTTTGAGACAATGCTCCATTGTAAAAGGCGCTATATAAATAAATTTGAATTGAAT
>JAVSBV010171831.1:0-12500 GCA_033117975.1 Parotocinclus spilosoma | reverse complement strand
GTGGTGGATCATTCTCAGTTTTGTGTGGTGTGTTAGTGTGTGTTCAGCCGGTACAATTGGTTCAGACACAGGAGTGCTGCTGGAGTATTAAACCAACAACTCATTAGTTGTGGCACAGTTTGCCATCTAATCTAGTCTTCTAATACTTTATTAGCGCTCACAGGATGCTAATGTCAGGACATTTTTGGCATTTTGTCCGTCTGTCCATCAATCCGTTCGTGTTTATTCAAATGGAACTCCCTTTTGAGAATATTTTTTATTAAACAAGATAAAGTTGTCGATGTGTGTTTTGATCTAAGCAGATCTTTCCTGATCGTTTCTCTCTCTCTCTCTCGGTTACAGGTGAGAATAATCAGAGTCTCGGTGTGTGTGAATGGATCCTTGTTATTCTCTCCACCATTGCCACAGTGCTGTTGTTCCCCATCACCGTTTTTATTTCTATTAAGGTACGAAGACAGAACTGAAACAAATCAAATGTTTTAAAAGGGCACAAGCCTTAGGGTGTGAGTGTGTGTACAAGTGTGTGAGTGTAAGTACCTTATAATGGATTGGCGCCCTGTCTAGGGTTGTTCCTCCCTTGACCCTGACTAGGTTTACTGGATTCATTAATTCATTCAACTTTAATTAAAGCATGCATTCTCTGTTACACCATTTCCACAAGCTTCTTCAATGTCACAACATTTATTTCTGTTGCATTAAACTTTCCCCAGCATCTTATATTAATGATGGGAGATTTGTAAGTCTTCTACAGCACATCCCAAAGATTCTCAATAGGATATTCTCAATATTCTGGACTCTTATGACGTCTCATTCCCTCTTAACCACTCGTTCACAATTTGAGTTCAATAAATCCCGGCATTGTCATCATAAAATATGCCCGTACCATCAAAGAAAAAAAATCCATGGATGGAATAACCTGGTCGTTCAGTATATTCAGGTTGCCAGATTACCTCATTCTTTGGGCACATTATGCTGCTAAATCTAGACCTGGCCAACTGCAGCAACTCCAGATAATATAATTTAGTCTATTAAGACTACAGAGATGTTTAGTTCCAATCCCATGAGTTCCCTTCTCATTGTGAGTGTAGAAATGCTTTTATTTTCACTAATAAATATATCCCTGCTGTTGTTTTTCTACAATTTGATTCCACCAAATGTTTAAGTGATTGCCGATCACGATCATTCTAGATTTTGATGTGTTTACTTGCTCTGATCTAGATTGTTAAAGAATACGAGAGGGCTGTAATATTTAAATTGGGCCGCATCACAGCCAAAAGGGCAAAGGGACCAGGTAAGCAAATTTACCTCTGTTATTCAACAGTTTGGGAATACATAGTGAAATGACATGCTGATTTCAGAAATAAATAAACAACCAAAAACAACAAATAAAAAACATTCTTAAATACAGCACAACTCTGCAAATTAATTCATGAAGTTACACAAAACTGTACAGAAACAGAAGTAATATCTACTACATATGTCATATTTTAACTGCTTTTCATTAAGTTCATTTTGGTTAATAGCTGTCAACGTGAGCTAAATGTATTTTGATCATGAATGCTCCATCTATTGCATAACGCTGTACAGCTCCTGTTGCTCCATCTGCTACTGCTCGGGTTTTCATACACAGAATTTGTGGCGTTGCAACACACGGGCAGGCACATGGATCTGATCATGTGTGAATACCACAGGTTTAGGGGAAGTAATATTTCCTAATCCTTTCGCAGGGAAACATTATGCAGGGTAATTACACTGATTTGTAAAAGTTTACCATGAAAATATGCTTGATTATTATTAAAACGTTCACATTTACCAATATGTGCAATAAACACGCTGGCATTGTGACAGTCCTGTGTGTTAATGACCACCTCTTCTAGGTATCTTCTTAATCAATCCCTTCACTGACAGCTTTGTGAAAGTGGATATGAGAACAGTATCATTTGACATCCCTCCACAGGAGGTAGGTCAGACTATAAGACTAAACCATGTGATATACAGTATACAATACTAGCTCACACTTAATACTCTCTTTATTATTATAGATTCTAACCAAGGACTCAGTGACTATAAATGTGGATGGAGTGGTCTACTTTAGGGTCAGCGATCCCATTGCATCTGTGGCTAATGTCACTAATGCAGATTACTCCACACGGCTGCTGGCCCAGACCACCCTGAGGAATGTCCTGGGCACCAAGAACCTATCTGAAGTTCTGTCTGACCGTGAAGGTATCTCTCACAGCATGCAGGTGAGAGACAATAAGAAAGAGTGGGATGGTGTTCAATGGGAAGCTGGGCAGATTAATTAGCATTAGCCTTCATGGTGTAGCCACTGTTGCTCTTTGGATATCAATTTCATAACGACTTTAGTCATCTACATTTTTATCTTTGGTAAATGGAAATCATGCAAAAAAAACTTGATGACTTTATAATAAAGTTTTACTGGCACACATTTATTGACATTTGATACATCTAGTTTCCATTGCAATCAATTTATCAATCAATTTAAGTGATCATTTGCTAATGGAAATTGTAAACGACAGAAAATATGCTTGGATTATTGCTTGGATGTGGACTACGTTTTCACCACTATGGTTAATTAACAGAAAGTGATTAAATATATATGATCTTATAAAAGCTGTGATCATGTGAGAGAAGTCACTTTTTTTCTGACACTTGAATTGTATTCTTATCTTTATATTATTCAAAATGATATTTTTATTTATGTATAATTTATTTTTATATATCTATTTTATAAATATCTCAATTTTATTTCATTTATTCATTTATTTCCTTCATTTATTCATTTTTGTGGAGAAAAATTATAGTGCTGAGTGGCCCTTCAGAACACTCCAGTGCTCTCTCTAGTGGTACGAGGAAAACCCGTAACTTATCTCAGCCACTCTCATGTTCCCTGCAGTCCACTCTGGATGAGGCTACAGATTCATGGGGCATTAAGGTGGAGCGGGTGGAGATTAAGGATGTGAAGCTGCCTCAGCAGATGCAAAGAGCCATGGCAGCCGAGGCAGAAGCAGCCCGAGAGGCCAGAGCGAAGGTCAGAACATCTTCAGCCTGGAGAAAAACAATTCAAATGTCCTACAACAGAGAGAACAGTTTTATTTACATTTCTACTACTTCTGTATAGTCCATTAATCCTAATGAGTAACTTTTTAGCTAAGTAGCTATACAAAAGTCCAACTTTAACAATGCCATGTTAAAGTTTCTTTATAATGCTTGCTTGTTTGTTTGGTTTGTTTGGTTTATTTAATGTCACTAACAGCATCAGTGGCCATTTCAGAAACACACACACGGTTACATCTATACCTAAGCTATTCTAAAGGCTAATCTTATATACACTGCTTACAGAAATGAGGGGATATTTCAAAATGAATATGGAGTAATTATAAAAAGAATCATTTGCCTATATTTCCTTAAGCAAGATCATCAGGAAAGCAATTAAAAAGTCAAAGAAAGTTGTTAGATTATGCAAATGAGATTAATGATCATGATTCAGTGGCAAGTGATATATTCATGGGGTGAACAGAAACATGTTAAACTGGGTGAGAGTACCCCACATTGACTGTTCAGTAGGGGGTCACTCAAGATCATATTTAAAAATCCCCTAATTTTTGTGCGCAGTATTTATATATATATATATATATATATATATATATATATATATATATACACATGGCTTTGGACTGTGGGACCCTAGCTGCTCCACTCTGGGATTAAGCCCAGCTAAAATTGGCATTAAGATGGTGGTGCAGCCTGGGCAAAAACACTTTTTAAATAATAGCCACATATGATATCTGTTATTATGTTTGTGACAAAGTGGTGCTGTTTTGATTATATGACCCAGGGTTTAGCTATAGTGTTACCCCCTCCAACTGTGTGTTTTCATATGTGCAGGTGATCGCAGCAGAAGGAGAGATGAATGCATCACGGGCGCTGAAGGAGGCTTCTCTGGTGATCGCTGAATCTCCCTCAGCCCTGCAGCTACGTTACCTGCAGACCCTCAACACCATCGCTGCTGAGAAGAACTCCACCATCGTCTTTCCTCTGCCCATCGATGTTATTGGTCACTTCATGAAAAAGTGAAAGCAGGCGTCTACAGAAAATCTAGTAAAATAAGGGTTTAAAAGAGAGTAATGGTTGCAGGATTATTTGCAGCAAGATAAAGTCTTCAAGTGGGGACTAAAGACTCAACTCTTCACTCAGCACTGATTACTGGTTACTGAAAATGCAAAATTAAATAATAATAATAATTGTGGTAATAAAAAACCCTTTGTTTTTTTTGTTTATTGATTTGACCTACATCAGATCCTAGCTGGTTTGGGTTGGGATGTGATCTTAGGCTGTTGCTTTGTTTGTACTAATGTGAGGTTTGGTCTGCTGGGAACTATACAAATCATTTTCTGGATAAGAGATTCTGCTGAATACTGTACATGTAAAGTGAGCATGTGGCAGCTTTACAACGTGTGTTGATTTTTGGTTTATTTTGTTTTGTTTGTCTTGTTTTTTAGAACCCTGATGGGTTCAGATGGTAAAAAAGTCAAGTGTCAAATGGCAAATATAACAAAAATAAACACTAAAAACCAAACTTGTGTAATCGTCTTTTTTATGATGTTGATCTTGGATGATTATTTAAAGATTTGGGGTTACACCAAGCACCGGTCGGAGCTCAGCTATAGGACTAAACGGTCATTTACTCTGTGCTTCTATAATGTGTTTGTATTTAACGAGATTATACACTTTCCGGCCACTTTATTAGGTACACCTTGTATATAATAATTATAGATTGCAGCCCATCCGTTCCCTACATACTTAATTAGTCTCTCTTACTTTATCCTCTAATGGTCAGGAAAGCCACTGGACTGAAAATAGTAACTGCAGCCAATAATGTCCAGCCACCAGCATCATGTAAGCACTTTGGGAGTGAATTACAGGAATTACAGGATGACTTACACCCAAACTTTGCAACGAGAGATGATCCACTACGGTAAATGTATCTAACAGAGTGATTAAAACTCTGGATCCACTCATATCAGAGAAGCACACACTAACATATCACTCCCAAATCAGTTCCACTGTAGTGCTGAAAATGATCCTCTACTTACATGTTACCTGATACAAGTGTACCTAATATAGTGGCTGCTGAGTGTACACACAGAGCACTGTTTACAGTTGACCTATCTTCTCATGGATAATTCCAACATTATGGCAGGTCTCCAACTGTTTAAATTAAGCATGACAAGAAGTTCAGTGGGCTTCCCATTAACCAGAGCTGGAACCAGTAGAACACATTTGGTCCGTGTCAGAGCAGGAAACTGGCAACAGTAAAGTGTTCATCACATTTAATCACATGCGGTATCTATAACTCAAATATACTTTTAAATTAAAATCTCCCCTAATTTGTGTGAGCAGTATACTTAAGGCTGAGATCATATGAAATCATTAGCCTGATTAGCACTTGTTCCTGAATCTGAGCATTCGTGTAAATTTGATGTGAAACACCTAAATAAATGTGGTTTCAATGTTTTGGCTGTAGTGTAAAGTGATCAATATCATAATTCATATAATGAATACAAGCTGATACTTCACAGCATCGTGCCTTATTCATAGAAAATAAGCGTCCATTATATTACTAAATGTAGATATAAATGTAAATATATTAAAAAGGGGTTACATAAAAAACACATCACATGTACAGTTTCCCTTTTATAATATTTTAATACCCACCCTTTCAAAATGCATACAAATAATTTCAGATATACACTTTCCATTCCATAGAACTAATAGTAACTATGCTACAGTGCTGAGCAGCACAAAGGGATGATGAAGAACACACACACACACACACACACACACACACACACACACACACACACACACACACACACGCACAGAACAAAGATGACCTGTGCAGACAAACATGCTGATTCTGCTGATGCATAAGACACAATAAACACTATGTGACTGTCTATTCCATTTACCAAAGGAAGCAGAACGTTAGGAGAAATGAATAAAGCAGGCAGACCAGTTCATGTGTCCTCTGAGCACTGAGATTATGTGTTGATATAAGATTTAGAAGTTCATCTGTAGAGCAGCACACAGGACAAAGAGTCTGCGCAGACGTAGTGTGTGATCCAGTTTTCATTAGCCCTCAGAACTGGAGAAGAAGACTGAATTTTATCTAGTAAATGGATTAGTTTATCATTATAGAGTTAGGACATACTGTAGCATTACTAAGACTCTGGGGACTGTGGTAGCCTAGCGGTTAAGGTACTGGACTCTGGACCAGAAGGTCCAGGATTTAAATCCCACCTCTGCCAAGCTGCCACAGTTGGGTCCTTGAGCAAAATCCTTAACCCACAATTACTTGGATTGTATGAATTGTAAGTTCTATCAATCTGCTAAATGCCATTAATGTAAATGTAAAAACGTAATCTAAAGAAATTAAAAAGCAGATGAATATAAAGCCTTTTTTTTTAGTGTACACAATATTATGTTCTGCGATGTGGAGTGCAAAGCCAGACAGAACCTTTTATACATTTCTGAAAGTATCTATACTGCAAATCAGGATGTTTTCAGAACAAGGAATGGTTTATATTTATTTCATTTTTACATAGAATTATAATTACATTAACCACCTTGAGAATGCATAGCTGAGATGTGTAGGCAAATGTAGCTCACACTGTAACAGTTTAGATTATAATTCCTGGTGTTTAGTAGAAGCATGTGCTCCCTTTTCCTGCCTCCTCACATGAGCTCACAGATTCCCGAGTTACATTTTAGGCAATAGTGTACATTGTTCTAAAAACATTCTGATTGTGCTATTGACATTGTCGAGGGCCTTGGAGTGACAAATGTAAGATATAAAACACATCATCCTGTGTAACAACACAAATAAAAAAAACAATTACAATCAACTGTTTTAGCAAATTGGATATTGGTTAAGATTTGTATTAACTTATATAAAAGCTGTACAACAGTATCCTCCGTTTTTGCTACTGTACTGACAAACCAAGGCACAATGATCCAATATCTGATTGGATTATTTGCTCAGTTTAAATATGAAGTTATTTGCAGCCATATAAAAAGCACCTGCATTAAGGAACATTTGATGTTGTGGCCAGTTTGATCATCTGTGATATCTGGGTTACAGTAGCAAAAACCGAGACTGCTTCAAATCTCAAATCTCCAGACTGATTCAATCTCATGCCACTGTTCCACTTTTACTAGAAACTCAATTCAGAATGAACACAATCAAAAATATCTCCATGTAATTTAGAAAAATAAATCCTCTAACCAAAAACATTTTCCAATACATTCCAATAAAAGTGTGCTTATTAATAAACATGTCCAGAAAACAGAAGTACATTCTAGTTACGAGATCTGACATAACACAGCATTTTTGTTCTCATTCCTTTTAATGAACGAGCCGTGTGCTTTTTTTTTTTTAATTTGTGAAAGCACCATCGATATTGTAGAAAAAAAGTATTGGTAAACATTTGGTGTTTTTTTTTGTTATAACAGTAGCAAAATTGATATCTGAAAGTGAATTGTCTTTGAAACATGGAACTGAACTAATTATAGAATGCTGGGTGTAAATTGAAAAATAAAGTGTCCAGTTTCAAAAAGTTGTGCCGTTTCAAAAATAGTGACATATTAAAAGTGTAACACACTGTTGCCTAATGTCATATGTTTTGAGAAATTATCGTCAGGTTTCCAGGTTCCAATGCTTTGTTGCACTTTTTACTCCACTAAACCATAATGTTTTCTCATTCCCACTGTATCAAAACATTAATTAGGCCAGACATTTAATCACTAAGTTCTTTAGAATGTGTATTGCTATAAAGGAACTAAGCGCAGTCAATCAATCTCCATGCTAGCTACGTCTAAGAACATACCACTATCTTTAATTCTAACATTATTTCTTTATCTAATTGGAAAAGAAAACCCAATATCTAAAAAAATCCCTGAAATGTATATTACAATGCCTTTTTTCATACATAATTAGGCTACATTCCCTTCTAGTTTTACTCATACAAAAATGATTCCTAGGTACTGCTACACTATACTAACCTGTACCTACAAAACATTATAAAAACTAGTAATTTATTTATAAATAAATGTTATAATGAGTTTGATATCACTTGAAGTGTACTCCAGTTTCACTAAGCATATGGAAGCTTTTAAACTCTTATTTAAAATCCTATTACCTACATTTTCCCAAACACCAGGCTGTAAAAAAGAAATAGTGGAAGACTTTTACAACACATGCACATATCAAAATGTTCATTACAACACCTTACAAATTTTACTAATAAATATGACAATAGCAACATTTAAAACAGCAATAGTATCTATATACACCTGTTTCTGTGTGTTGTGTTTATAAGGAGTTTGTACAACCTCTTTTATGCATGCACCTTTAACTGGGAATGTACCAACAATTTACTGGTTAGGAGGTTGAAGTATGAAAGCACCTTTTAGTTTAAATCCTGCTTAGACAGAGCAGATAGGACAATCCCCTGGTTAAGATAGAGATTCGGAAATAAAAGAGATGTTTGCTGTTTGTTGAAATGAGTATGAAATTACTTATTTATTTATTACTTACATATATAATGCTAGTGAACTAATCACCTACAAATTACATCAATAATGCAGAATCACACACAGAGAGAGAAGGAACGTCATGTATAATGTAATCTGATTCCAAAAGATCTGCTGTGTGTATTATTTCTTATACAGTCAGCTCCAGAATTATTGGCACATTTTTTATGAATATAGGTAAAATGCTATATGGGGAAAATTACTTTGGTATTTTAATGAGATTCGACTGAATTGTCACATTTCTATTTAACATTTTTAAGCATTAATTCACAGATTCATGCTTTACAGCTTAATAAAAATGGTGTGAAATCTAAAATGTGCGTATTCATTCAATAACATGGCAACATTTGAGAATACTTAAACATTAAACATAATAAACATAAGAATTAGTGTGAAGAACTTCGTACATGAGGCAAAGTTTATAAAAATAAAGTGTCTAATTACCCTACCTTAGTATATTTTACTCCCAAAAACATTAAAAAAGCTTCCGAAATTTCCCAAAGATTTCATGGATTAGTGTTGAAACCTTAAAGAATGTGGAATCGTTTGAGAGTTACAAGTACAAAATTAACATTTTGAAATAACTATAAAAGTTATTTTTGTTTTCGGGTCTTTGTTATTTTCTTAAAATAATCATACATCAATTAAAGTTGGGACTTATTTAGTGAAATTAAGCTAATTAACCTTTTTAATCTTTTCCAAAAGCTGCCAATAACTCAGAAGCTGCCTGTAAATTCCAGTTTATGTTTACAGTAAAAGTGTAAAGGATGTGAGTAAAAAGACTGGAAATGTAACTAATCATAGTTTGGAAAACATAAATAACCAGGGCAGAGCTAAATAGATGCTTCCATGGCAAACTAAGGGATGTGACCCTGAGTGGTAGCCATTACAAAGAGAACTGGAAGACCAGGTGGTTTGGTAAAGTATAAAGTATAAATATACGAGTAAGTACGATAAGAGAGAAAGTCCATGTGCTGCTCTTATACAAATAAACAAGTCTTCTACTGTCATTACTCACATAAGTTAATAAGCAAGTCAGTGTGTTTTATAAGAAGGTCTTAGAAGTTCTGGAAGGATAAAACTCTTTGTTTTATTTTTAAACCTCAGATTTTACGTTTAAGGTCAGTTGGCATTCAGAGACCTTTTGTAGACTGGTATGCAGATGTGGATACAGTCATTTATATTAATAATCTTTATATTAATAATCATTAAGCCAGTGCTTAATGTGGAACTGTTACACATTTTTCCATGACAAGATTGTATGTTTGAGTGTTTTGGATTTTGAAGATTTATATTTGTATATGACATATGCATATTATTATATTTATTTATAATTTTTATTTTGAGGCGATGGTCAGGGGTAGGGGGACGAGCTGGGGTCAAGGGAGTTCCAATATAAAACTGTTTATCTAAAATATACTCATTGTAAATATACTCACTGACAAAATAAATATGCACCAAAAAGAAAGGTTGTATGAATGTAATGATGATACATGTCATTTTTTGATTGCTGATTTGCCAAAGCACAGGAAAATGATTACCAGATCCTAAACAAAACCTGGATTTGTACCTTCAGGACAGAGATACAGGACAATAAAACAGTTTCTTTCCCAGAGATGGATTATCCGTCACTCCCTCTGCATAACCAAACCCTTAAGAACTTATTCAGCCATATCTTGCACTATTTATTTCTCTCTTGCTACTTTGCACCACCAATCATCTATTATTATAATAAACTGCTGCTACCTAAATAATATACAGTATACATTATATCATACTGTACTATATAATTATAATAACATTACTATCATTTTATATAATAACAGGTACTGTACTGTTACTTATTCTATATCGTTGCAATAATATATTATCAGTATTATTTATATTAAACCATATTATTTATTATTCTTATTCACAAAGTTACATTGCTGCTGTTATTGCTATTATATTATTATATACCTGTGTTTGTATATTATATGTTATATAACATTACCTTATATATACCTTATATATTACCTTATACCTTATATTTAGAATTTTGTTGTATCATGTACAATCACAATAAAGCTTTCTCTCTTATCTGTAATCATGTACATATCTAAATGCCAAGTATTGCAGCAATCTGACATTTCTATCTGGGGTGAGGTTTTTTTGTCAGTGAGTATATATACTCGTATTCAAGGTAAGATAATTGGCAGAATAAATAACTTGATTTAATATTAACTCCTTATTTGACATATCCTATATTTTATATAACACAACACTGCTCTTACGTTGTGTTAGGATGTGTAATGTGAGCAGTGTGCCCCAGTTACAATAAAAACTGATGGAGGGTACAATCTGTTAGAAGTATTTAGTCTATGTAGTCCATTCTTAGCTCAACCTAAAATGTCTTTGTGCATCCATAAGGCCGTAGGGCATAAGGCATATGCCAGGAATAAGTGTGAATTCATAGTTTAGTCTTTTACAGTGTTCATGCTCTGTAATGCTGATACCAAGATTTTCTTAAAGCACTGATCATCTGCTGGTGTGTAGATCACTGAGAAGGTTAGAAAAGTATGAGTTCTATCTGTAATATAATGGTGTGTTATATCTGTATTATTACGACTTTAATGTAACACACAAACTGCCTATAACAGCCTGACAGAATCTCTGCTCTCTGCAGCTTGTCTATCCTCAACGTCCTGCATATTTTTGTCAATAATCAAACAGGCAACGACAATCTTGAACATCCAAAAGAGCAGAGTACTAGAAAAGTTACACGACAGGAAAGGGAAATAAGAGCTGGTACATTCACTGTATTTATAGAGCTTATCTGGGCAGTGTGTTGGCATTGGGAACTCGTGCGGGTGAGGACCGGGATACTGGTGAGCCTCTGTGAGTGGGAGTACCTGGGCTGGAAGGACCCACTCTGTGCACAGGGGTGCTGTTTCCGGGGGAATATGAGTAAGAGTGAGTGGGAGTATCAGGACCTGGAGAGCTGGAATACTGTGGGATATCAGGGCCTGGAAAGAAGACCCTGTGGCTGGGAGAGGAGGAGGGTGATAGATGGGGGCTTGTCTGTAGGAGCCACAGAAGTTCCTCATTGTTGCGGCTAAGACGCTTCTTCTCGTTGGACTCCTTCACTACGTTCTCCTGTAGGTTAGCGTTCTCCTCTGAGAGCTGCCTGTTGACAACATTACACTCTCACAGTCATGAACCACATAAACCGGACTGCTGTTTATAGACAACTCCACTCTATGCATACATAAATAAATAAATGAAACCAAAGATATACGCTCATTCTAATTTCCAGTGTAGAAAAAGAACACGCTTTAAATTTTATTAGTGAAATTGGGACACACTGAGTAGCCAGATCATTCATCAGACTTTAATCCAACAAAATATTGTGGAATTATTGGTCAGGTAGAAAGGATAAGCCAGAAAATACGTCCAATTAATGGAAATAAATACTAACATTTTGCAAATACTGATAGTACTCTAAACTGACATCACTATCATTACCATAATTAATTAAAAAAAATGGCACACATCCAGTGAGCGTGTGAAATATTTATTTATTCAATTAGTAATAGTAATAATATAATTTTGATTATACATATATATATAAAATACAGCATTATGCGTAAGTTTTTGTTTAAGAAAAGTTTTATAATCTATTTTGTGTTATAATTTAGTTCATTTTCAAATTTTTCTATTAATAATTTAACTTTTACTATTCATTTGTTAGTTATTTATTGACCTGGTTTTGCTGTAGTTTGATATACTTTGGTGTTTATTTAGTTAGCATCTAGGCCACCCATGGAGCTCGGGTCCCCTGTTGAGTCTTGGTTCCTCCCAAGGTTTCTTCCTACCATTTTAGGGAGTTTTTCCTTGCCACTGTC
>JAVSBV010171821.1:0-13795 GCA_033117975.1 Parotocinclus spilosoma | reverse complement strand
CACACACACACACACACACACACACACACACACACACACACACACACACACACACACACACACACACACATCCTCCTGGGGACTTTTCACTGACATGATTACTGTAACTAAGTAGTGCTACACCTAATTCTAACCTCAACCTCAGTAACTAAAATGATGAAAAATGCAAATTTTAAAATGTATTCCTTACATCTCATTTGACTTGAAAAGGTGCCATCCAGATTATTAATAGCAAAAGCCAGACCCGAATCCCTGGGCCTTTTGTAGTATGGGGCTGTGTCAGTGATCAATGGTCATTTTCAGTTCTGTGATGGTTACTCATCCACAATGATGACTGTTTTTGCATAAATATTAATACTACGTGTCTCTTGATGTATCTACAATATCAAACAAAGAGTGGTACATAAAAAAGGCAAACAGAAAACACTAAGTAGCAGCTACAGCCTATGCACAAGGATTTCACTATAAAATACCTACTGTAAATTCTCCTGAACATTACTCTATTCACGTAAAGTACATGTGTGAAAGGGTCATTATTGACATAACTACTGCCACTGATCAATGCTAACCAAAAGCAATCTTTGGCAATTTTTCAAAGGATAGTTAATTTTAATGTAAAAAATGTCCATACAACGACCAAAAATGTCGCCACAAGATAAAAAGTCAAGTAACCTTGTTGATACTTGGAATATAAACATAATATAAAATAAATATACACACAGATCCTCATTAAACTCACATTATTTTTTTGCTATTTAACTGCAAAAGAACAAACATAATGTTATGGTGCCACATATTATACAGCATATCATTGGTTACATCCCAGACTGTATCTCATAGATGACAAGCTCTTTAATACAGTATTTTGGTATGGCATGTAGCCGTATAACACACAGTATGTATAAGTATTATCATACTGGGGTGAATCTAAAGCAATTTTTTTCTTAACATTGCTAGGTCAGGTGTGATGCCTCTTCATACTCTACACAATAAACATAAAGTATCATGTCACTTCAGTCGCTCATACTTTAGGTCCTAACTATGACAGCTGACATTGGGTTTAAGGTGTACCAGTATAACAACATTTAATTGACTCTTTTGCAACAGATTAAAGACTCGCCATACATACTTTCACATGTTTTATTGTGTTTAATAAACACACTATGCATGTGCATTTGGCAATTATAGGTGGTATGCGCACATGGCTTTAAAAGAAATGTAATGATACATTGGGATCCATGGGTGGTTGATAACGTAAAATACATTCTGTTAAACCCCAGGCTACAGACAGAATAACTTTGGCTGGCACAGAAGGGATTAGCATTAGCATTAGCAAACTCATGCAGCGCTGCAGAGACGGACACAGACTAAATGCTTCTCCACCATCCCGCTGACAGGAGGAAAAAGCTAACAATGTGCTCAATGCTGCTAATGTGCATATTATCAATGTTCAGTTCCCTCTCCACTTTCACTTTCACTCTGCTTATTCACTTATTTCTTTTTTTTCTATTTTATTTAGCTGATTAGCATTTTTTCACTCACCAGAAGTTGAACTTCCCTGGGCCAGATGCAGCCTGCTTTGAATGGGGGTTAAGTGAAAATATCTGGAAGGTATCATGAGATGGTGCATGGGGGGTAGGGGTGTTGGTTGTTGGGTGTTGGGAGGTGGGTCTAGTTTGCTAAGGTCTAGTATGTATAACTAAACACAGCTGGCGTGGCCCAAAAAGCAATGTACTGTCAAATTTGACAATAGAACCATGAAGTGGCCAAATTACCATCTAAAATTCAGAGTGAAACTCTGCTCCTATCTGGCCATTTAACAATATATAGTAAATATGCTGTAATTCACCAACTACCTTGAATTGGTATATTGGTGTAAAAATAGGTGTATTAGAAAGTGTACATGTATTACATTCCCATAGTGGTTATGACTAATTTAGTTTATTACATTTAGTAAATTAGTAAATTTATCTATTTTAAACAGGAGGTTAAAACAAAAAAAAAATCAAAAGTTGTGTATCCTGAGATTATGATAGACAATGTCAAGCTGAACGCGACTAATAATTTTGATTTGCTGTGTCATGTAGTCATTTGGATAAAACGCTAATTACTTAATCTGCTCCAGCTTTTGATTATTTGACTAGGCTATCAGAAGACTTAAGAGGCATAAAAGGGGTTTGTCATCTGGATTTGTGTCATTTGATCTGAACATCTACTGAACTTCATGCCTCTAGTGGCTTTGGTTCTGGCAAACTGTCCAACAAGTAGCACTTGCTTTCATGGCTGAAGGTAAATTGAGGTATGCAATAGGTTTCTTCTCTTCAGTAGAGAAATTAGATACATTTTAATATTTAAGGACTCAATCTACACTGTTTCTTTTTGACATCTCAAGTTCAAGTCATTGTTTTGTCACTGTATCTCTTATGTAAGAGCATAGATATTCTCTGGACTGTCTAAAGTATATTTTAATACCATGTATTTTGCTGATTGTTTATTTTACTATGTTTTGTCTATAATATTTACAATTTAAGAATTGTTTGACTCATTGTTAATAAACCTGCAACACTGTGAAAGCCCAACAGGGACTGATGGCTGAGTGAGAATGCCCAGCACCAGCATGACAATAGACAACAGCTTGCACCTGCTGTTTCTAATATATATACCTAATGACATGTAAACCTTGCATAAATAATAGAAATATATTATTCCAGTAATCACTATTTTAAAACATCATTCATTGAATGAAAGTAAGCAAATTGAATTGCTGACTTACATGGATCACTTACATGACTATGTAATGTTTTCAGAAAAAAATGCTGTCAAATACTAGCAAAAATATACATTTACCTTTAAACTTGAAGAACATACAGGTGACTTCTGTCTTTGAAAAAATATTTCTGATTAATCTATTACAAGCATGAATTTACCATGTTTTTTTAAAGTGACATTTTTATAGTAGGCTATTCATAGGATGATTTATGTGAAGTGAGAGACAGTGAAAACTAAAACAGAGTGTAAGTAATTATTATTAAATCATTACTATTGAATGCAAAAAGGATATCAATTTAATCTAGTGCAAAGTGCTTGAATAAATGTACAAAAAATGATGAAATATTACTCCATATGCTTCATAAAAAAAGTAATATATTCGCAACTAGAGTGTCTTTGGGAAGGCTTGTGAGGATAATATAATTCTGTTCCACTCTGAGGTACAGCACAGACATGCACCTGATAACCATGAAAAGGAAAAGTGGTATTACTTCTGTATAAAGAGTGAGATGCAAATGCTCCAGGTCCCTGTATTCCTAAGTGTGTTGTGTACATCAGCTCAGTATTCCGTCGAGGACTGTTAGAGGGAGTCCATGGGCAGTAGGATAGAGAGCTAAATCACAGCTCATGTTTAATTCATCATTTAGTCACATCCAAACATTTTCAATGCAGAGTTCTGTTTCTAATGCTTATTGATTTCACAATATATGCATGGTTTACTCCAGCAGAAGAACAGAGATGCAACTGTAGGTTATAAGCAAATGAGCTGTAGAAGTGTGACTCTCTATAGCTACACTGACACGGCGGGTACTAAGGACACACATTAGATTTTTGCAGCATGTATATCATCCATATTTGTGCATGACAAATTAAACAACAAAAGTCACTTCAAATTGCATTTTAATTCAATTGACTTTAATTAATCAAGTATTTGATTACACAGACACATTATTTAGTGCATGTGTTTAGCACCTCCTGTGGCTTGGACCACAAGCCATCTGCTGGAATCAGCAGTTCCTGAGGACTACGATTTCAATGCTGGGCTAAGCTTGCAATGTGATGCTCAGGTGATTAAGTTATGGTAAACGCTTTAGCACTCCCCTCTCCACCCTCTGTGACCGTGAAAAAGATGCTGCTGACAAAATTAAGGGATATTTCCAAATGAATATGAAGCGATTAAAAAAGAAGCATTTTGATTTTATTTCATTAAACAAGATCATCAGATAAAAAAAGAAAAGTCAAAGAAAGTTTTTAATTAGTGTTTGATTACACAAATGAGATGCAAAGTCAATTATGGTGATTGAGTACCAAGTGTTATATTAATGGGATGAACAAAAGCATGCTAAACAGGATGAGAGTACCACACATCAACTGTTCAGTATGGTGTATGGTCATCCAAGACTGCAGTGATGGGGCATGGACAGGATCAGATTGTCCAGCAGTTCTTGTATGATCTTCTTTTTATTCATTTTGAAATATCACCTAATTTTTGTGGGCCATGTATGTGCGACCAAAAAAGGGAACTCTCTTTTATTTGTAAATGTCAGTAATGCCAGTTCACTGTGTTGTATGGAGGCACCAAAAGTAAAGTACATGTGCCAATTATTTAAATATTTGATTACATTTTTTCAAGCTACTCTGGATTCACATAAAATATATTTTCCAATTGAGCCAATGAACAAATAGGTTCCTATTTATTTCATATGCTAACTATGTATTGCACATAGCATTGCAGAGTTTACATAGTGCACTAAAGTCCCAACTTTATCTACAAAAAGCATGTCTTATGATTTACAACTAAGAATTAAAGACAAAAACTCTTCTTACAGTGAGTGTCTTCTTAAAAAAAAATGATAGTACAGAACACTCTGAGTACACATTAGGCAATGCAACTGGGATAGAATTTAAACGTCTGAATGTGGATTTTTTTTGCACTTTTATTTGTAAAATAACTAGAACGTATATTTGAATAGTACTGTGAATAATGAAATTGTTCTACCAGCCATACTGGAAAGCTCAGCTGAAGTATTAAACTGCTGTACAATCATTTCAGAAGTGTAAACTTTGGTCAAAACCAGACCATATGAAAACACTGTAAGCAACTTAACCAAAGATCATGTCAAGCAGGAAATCCTAAGACCTGCAGTGTGAATGTAGCCATAGACAACCCTTTAGGAAAATAATCTGTGTGTGTAAAAGAGTTGATTTGAATGTCTTGTAGGGCCACTTTGCAATATTTTGCTATATCTCAGAGGATTTGCTCAGAGCATAAAACGAAACATACAGTTATTGCTCTCTGTAGTATGGGGCACAAGGAGGAGAGAGATGAGCTACAACTCAAGAGTCTAAAATTTAATAGAAGACTGAATGTCACAGAAATCCCAGTGTTTCACTTCAATCTGACTTGCTCACTGAAGAGCTCACTGGAGCTTCAAAATAAACGCCTTTCTCACACCTCAAGTGTGGTGGAGAGATGCAGAAATCAGTGATTATAATCTATTACCACACCTGTGCACAAGACACAGAAGCAAACACAGACACCTGTACAAACAGAGGAAAAATGAACAGTCCCAGACAACTGAAACTCAGATTACAGATTTCTCTCTTTAAGTAAATCCCAGGAGCAAATATCAAACCCATCAACCTAACTCTTTTGATGTCATAAAGCAGCTTTTCTGACCAAAGTATTTTTATCTCCTGCAAAAAGTGTTGTATGAGCAATTACCATGGGCAATAATTCTGACATTACACAGAAAATAAGGGAAATCTGTTTAGAACATTACATTTAGGGCTCTAGTTTCATTCTGTTATGAAGTCTCTTTATGTAACCCTTCCGTTAACCGTGCCATTGTGCACATTACGCCAGTTCACACTTGAGCATTTGAAAAGTGTTTAAATCCATATCAGCGTATCAGCTAAAACCTGTGCTATAAAATGTGTAAAACAGGAGCCCATCTGTCCCAGTGCTTAGTACGTTTTTGTGGTTTTATTAGATATTGCAGCTGCTTGCTTAACCAAACCTTGTGACAATTAACTGTTCATTATAATTCAAACACGTAATGCACTACCAAGAATATATAACGCTATGATTCATTAAACATGTATTGTTCCTGTGCCATGACCATATAATTGAGGCTTTATAATGCATGTCTAATGCGCATGCACTATATAAGCATGGAACCCATTTGTGTCATTGTACTGTACAATAATTTTAATAATATTAAGATGCAATGTAACACCATGTTAATGACACTTTGGTCATCCATTACAAGTGAGTTTCAGGTAAATGGTGCTATTTTTTTGTTTTCTCAGTACAGACACACCTATATTCAAATGTATCATTAATATGCTAGAAATGGAATACAGCTTGAAGAAGGCTACAGCATTGGTTTATTAACAGGTCCCCTATGTATATTATTGGCCTTGCCAGTGATGTTTATCTCTCATATCTATCAATCTCCCGCTTTACGTTCCTCAGCACTTCTGCATATCCGGGACTTGCTCATGTTATTGAATCCATCCATCACTGTTTCAGATGCACATGTTCATAATGAAAATTTCTATGGCTGACACCGCATTCTGTACAGCAACCCCAATCTTTACCCTGCATACAAGTTTAGATTGACAGCGCGATACGCTGCACCACCCCTATTTACACGCCATATCCCATGCTGGATCCGAGTCAAGACATCTCATTATCAATCTATTATGGAATGCATGAAAGCTAAAACACTCCTGTGACTGAATATAGCATGTACAAAGGTGATATAGAAAGCTCGCTGAACACAACATCAGAACCTAGAGCAAACTTGCTGATTCCGTCTGATCTAAACAACCAGTCTAAGAGATTGACATGACATTATTTAACTACATGTTCATAAGTGATAAGTGAACAATTGATATTCTTTAAAAATGATTTGGATCCAAGTGCTAGCAACACAGCAAGGCACAAAACATGTACAGACTGTTCTCATAAGCAACTCTTCCACGTCAGACATTATAAATATACTCGAGTCTCTCTAAAGGTCTTGTTTACAAATCCCTGAATAATCCCTGTTGATAAGGTGCATTTTGATTATGCATCCCTCAGACTAAACAATCTGATTTTTAGATTTCATTACTCAATTCCAGAGCAAATCCAAGTATGAGTTTCTAACAGGATTGTGACTAAATAAGATGAATCGCGAACTCTGCTTATCTTGCACATCAGTAATCTCTTGATAAAATGTTCTATTTATGTCATTCTGCTATTCTGACACTTGTCAGCAAGTGCTATTTCACCAGCTTTTAATTACAGTTAAATGATGTTTGTCTTATGTCTAATCAGGCTTTAGTTAACTATCCTGCTCCTGTTAAATCCACAGTGAGACGTTATCTTTGCCTTCAGTGCTCTAATCCCTGATCTCTTTTGTGCTTGGATTGGTAAATACAAGATAATAAAGAATATGTGTGGATACAATAAAGGCTTACAATTAACACCTGCCCATCTGTCAGTGGAAGATAAAATTTGACAAATAACTGGCTTACCTCACTAGGATTTTTCCCACTACACGTCTTACAAAATATCAAAGGTTCAAGTACGAGTTCTAAAGTGATCCAATAATTTTTGTCATCAACATTACCTAACATTGCTCAGGTTCATCAGCAATAATCATTTTTAATTGGGCATGTATACAGTCTTACACAACATTTTTGAATTACATTGACGAACAGTGTTTATTAATAGTTTACAGTTACAGCACAAAAAACAAATACTTTCATTTTCTCATCATATGGAGTGTGGCTGTGTCATTGATATTAATTTACATTTACAGCTACAGTTTATTAATGCCCCTCTCCATAGTGGAGCAAGGAATAAGGAATATTTGTTTGGGCTTAAAATACAGATTAGTATTACAGAGCCTTTACCACTGGGCTACCACAACCATAAGGAATATTAATGTGGATTTCATTGAAAGAGTGAATAAAATGTAAGCTATTCTACTGTATATGTGATTTATAACCTTTAGAAATGTGAAACTAGTCTTAATCATGGCACAGTTACATGCTGTAAAACATTGACTATAGTGAAATTGCACTGCTTCCTGTTTTAGACTGTTTTTTATTTATATATGTGTATAATTTTAAATGCGCTGGGCTTAAAAGATTTGTTCTCTTCATTTGTGATTACTTAAAATCCAATTTAACATAACAATCACATCTACTCCAATACAATGTCCCTGCAGTAATAACTATGCTCCACTAACACCAAAAATAATAATTAATAACAAATACAGGTACCACATTAAAGTTTTGTCTTATGCAAAAGTTTGGGTACTGCTCGTCAAATAACGTTTAGTTGATTTTCCAAGCGTGAGCCCTGCAGGAAACAAATAGAAGGTAAATACTGTCACAGTTGTGTTCTGAGACCTAGAGGAGTACATGGCATTTTTTCTTCTGAAGCATATTTTCTGGGCAGCAATTTCTCAAACAAGTACGGGTTCATTCTAACCACTCTATCCTGTACGTCCATGGTCCTAAGTAATAAATTAACAGCATGATTCAGTTTCTTTTCTCTTCTGACAGAGCACACCATTCCAGTTATAAACACCCAGCATGGAAACTGGTTACCTTGCAAATGAGAACAGCTGTATTTTTAGAAGAGCTGCACTAAAGCAGTCGATGCCTCCCACTCGGAACGCACAGCAGAAATGGATGAGTACCGATCTCAACCTGCTACCATGTTTTGGTTATCACGCTTGTTTCTAATCTGCCTGATTACCAGAAACACACCTGGGTAAAGCAACATGTAAATATACTGCTTATGGGAGTACACAGAGTGTACTGTATGCTAACATATGGAAGAGTATAAGAGAATGCAACTCCAAATACTGAGGATAAACATATCATTTTTTGGCACCTGTAACCGTTTGCGTAACTCGTTTTGGATCTTCCAGATGACTAAATGTGAAATATAAATGTAAATATTATAAGGCATTCGCATAAGTAATTGATTATGGTGTAAATCTAAGCCAGCTATTTTCTCAGAAAGTTGGATACATTATAAAACAATCAAAACTCAGTTTTCAGTATCTTAAATAATTAACTGAGAGGATTTACCATGATTCAACACAAGATGGTCTGTACCTTTGATCTCTTTCTCGTTCCTAAACCACCTGATATCTGCGGCAGGCTTGCTGCCTGAGGTAACACATGTTAGGGTGATCTGGTCACCCTCCATAGCTGGCTTGGTAAAACCGTTGATCTCTGGTTTCTCTGGAACACCTACAAGAAAGAAAAAAGGATAGATAGATTTGAATGGATGGATGGATGGATGGAGAGAGAGAGAATATTGAAACTGTCATAATGTTTCCTAAAATGGATGCTATGACTGGACTTTTTATTCAGTACAGATTTTGTTAGAACCTCTTGAAGGCTCAGGCATTTTGAAAAAATACCAATCTAAATACATAAAGGAGCTATTTCTGAATCTACTGCAGACAAGCGTGGACGTATTTGAGATATTCTATCATTATTTCACAAATTACCTGTTTAAATCCTGTAGTTCTGTCCAGGACATTGTCCTCTACAGAGGTTAATTTGAATATGGACCCTTCATTTGTAGTTGGTATTTAATCATATTATAATAGCATTTTAGTGTAAAGCTTTATCTTTTATAAAATGGAGGTTGTGACATGAATTTGATTAAATGTATGGTTTCAACTTTAAATATATGTTTCTGTAAGTTTTCTATTTTACAACTCATTGAGACGTTTTATAGCAACTATGACATTACATCAACCACATAACTCACATAATGCAGCAAGCAGAGATACTTTCGATTTCTAAACATTTTTTTAATTTATCACAGCACATTTTATATGCAATAAATATATAAACTACATTTCTAGGCGTATAGGTTTACACATCTAAATATCTGAATCAAAATCATTTCACCAGCTACAAGAAGTACAAGGAATTTATCATAAAGGTTGTTCTGTGAAGAAGCATAAATGTTGAGAAATCAAATTGGAAACATTACACAGGATAATGATATTGAATTATTTTTGATCGATGAAGAGCTAAGATACGAAAACTTCCAGGCCTGTTTCTGCCAAGGGCTAGATCTTCCAATTGTATTCCTATAAAACTACATGAATCCTGAAATACACACTTATAACTATAACACCTATAACAGTTTATATACATCTACAACTGCAACCAAATCATATGCTTCTCTGTGCAGCATTCACTGTTCTCAAATGGCTTTCCAGACAGACCTGGTTCTAGTGGTCATGATACTGCTCACTTAAACCTAAACATGTATTTGTCTCACAATCTAAGATCTTGCTTTTCTTAGGTCAGAGTATTTACTTACTTTTTATTTATTAGTATTTACCTACATACATATTTTTAACCCTGAGAAATAAGTGAAACATTTTCGAAAGTTAAAACTGCACTAGTCTAATGACATTAGCAATTACTATAAAAATAAGCAGTTTCATGGTGCCACTTACCTTAATTGCTTAATTTGGAATGCTGTGTTAGGATCTGTCATGTGCATTTAAAAATAGAGCTAATAATTATAAATGCATAAATTGCACATTTTCCCTCATCACTGAACATGGTTAGTGAATTAATTACCCCCGGATTCACAATGAGTTACTTCTGCCACACAAACACACACACACACATACACACACATACACACACACACGCTTTGGGAACTTTTCTCTAATATAATTCATGTTTTTACAGGGTGAAAAGTGTGAATTCTTTCAGACATTTCAGCCTGATATATTAATTTAACCGAATACACTTAACATATACACATATCTATGGCATAGTAATTAAACTAATTATTGGGTGCCTAATTAATATTAAATTATCTACTTATGCATTTGTGGCTATGTTTCCATTAGCAAATTAATGCCACAAAGACATTTGATTGACAAAATTACTTATTATACAACTTATTAAACTGTTTCTGTGATAGTCTGATAAATAATTTGCTTCATTAATCCCACACACCCTATAATGTTAGACTCTGATAATACTGCCACAAATTCATGAGTTAAAAATCTATTCATCAATTAATTTTAGTGGGTTCTAAATGAGTGGTATTTGGTTCCTGTCAAATTTCTTTTAGACTCCTGAACTCAATAATGCAGAATAAAACTGTGCAACAATAAAGAAATACTACTAAGAGTTAAAAAATTAGAGATTACGGTCACCTATGTCACACTTTAATGAAAAAGGGTTTGATCTGGTTTCTCAATATTAGCAAACATTCATCAACAATACATGTGGACACAGAAACTAAGTTAGTTGTTACAAGCACAGGCTTAAAATGCCAAACAGAGGCTATACATGTATGTTTTAAATACTAAGTGAGTATTACTATTAATCATACAACACAGAGACATGAAGGAGGAGGTATATGTCAGTTGTCCTTACCCAGTACAGTCAGATAGGCCTTGGCTGTTTTTACAGGCATAGTGAAGAGGGAACAAGTGTAGAGCCCTTCATCTCCAAGTGTAACCTCACGGATGCTGATAGTAAGCTCTTGCCATGAGGCCCGGACCAGATCAATCCGGTTATCTCTTAGTGCTGTGGAAACACAAACACATAGGTCCAGGTGAGGATTCTGCTCAGCACAAAACAAAACAAAAAAAAATAAAATAAAACTATCACCAAGACGACGAACATGTCAACTGAGCTGTACATGAAAATATAAAAACTGATTTATCCTAAATTGCAGTATACAGCCATGTCATTTTGAATCTTTTCGGAACACTTTTTAGAGATCATTTATAATCTGATTCTAAGCCACACAGCAGGGTCATCAAAGTCATTTTCACGAAATACTGCGTAACTTATTTCAATCAGGAAGTTCATATAGGTCAACAAGTTTACATTCAAAAAAATCAATTGAATAACAGATTAAAATCAATTGTGTGAAAGTACCTGCTATAGAACAGGTAATAGCAGGATTGCTGCTATCCTACAATATAACAACTGAGCCAGAAAAGTACCTAGAACACATTAGCCATTGTGTATTGACCCTGTGGCATTATAATTTAATCAAAACAGCCAAGGTCACTCATCACCACCTTCTGCTCTATATCAAACTTAAGACTTAAATTTCAGGCCTCATTAACACACTGTAACAGCCTCAATGCTTTAGCCTTCATGGATTTCTTCTGTGTAATACCTACAGCACTAAACGATACTCACTATTGACTGGAAGCCTTCACTATTGACCATTGCTAACCCACTGGTCTGGTATTGGTTTATTAACAAGTGGAACCAAATTAAAGTGTGCTGCACTAGATTATGACTGCTGTATAACATAAAGGTGCAGCACCTCTGCAAAATCCAACCAAGCAAGGCAGAATAAGGTACGATATAAGAAGAATACCTACATACCAGGGAAACCTAAGGACATATGTGTCTTATTAAAGCAATTATTTTGTAGTAATTAAAGTAATAAAAAAATGGGTGTTAATATTTTGTAAATTATAAATAGCAAATTATTTAATAATATGGTTCAACACAAATGACTATTCATTTTACAGTATTCGCCATAATAGATGTGGACACGGCATTTGCAATATAAATAGCTTACACATAGTAGACATTTTCCTCTGTCATATAATTATTGACTGTTTTTAATGCAGAAATTATAATTTACTCTTTCATGGTTTTTAAAACAATTTTGACAAGTTTAAGTAAATGTTATACCTTTACAAATATCCTATCTGGCTTTCCTTCTCTGAGCTTTCCCTCTGTTTTATCCAGTGCTTTATTTCTGTCTCGACATTGCTTAAATTAGAATTCCCCAAATCTTGATTTTTGTTCTTCAGTTTCTGTGTGGTTAAAATTTTTCCTCCTGTTCTTAACACTCCAAAACTTGTATTTTTAATTTCATTTATATCTTTTATAATAAATTTTAATTTATTAAATAAATTTATAATAAATCTCTATTTTCATCATTTCTATCTACAATACATATTCCTACTCCAATCCCACCTGCCATGAGTTCCTATACTAAAAATGCATCATTCTCATCACAGATGTCCAGGGTTTTCATTCTCAGATATTTAGTCCTCATCCATGTGAAGTCCCATCAGCTTCTATCATGACTTTCCAGGTGTTCCCCTAATTCCATGAAGCTCACATCCTAACTCTCACAGTTCACATTTCAACTATCTGATCTGTACTTGCCTTATACAACTATACTCTAATCTATACTCAGTAGGTGTTATGTTATTGCTCCTACATTTAGCTATCTTCACATCGTATAGACCCTAATGTTTAGTCCCATGAGTTCTTATTAGAGCTTCAATACATCCTCTCCAAAAAATTTCCTCTTCCTCAAATTTCTTCACAGTTTGTTTCATACCTCCCCCAAGAATTTGTCTTACTCATGAAAGTTTCTATTTTCACTTATCATACCTGTAGCTATTTCCTGTTTTTTACTTAAAAAAATTCCACCCTACACTTCTTATTGTTACTCTAAACAGCCTTTTTCAGTTTGAGAATATTTGATGAGTGCAATTGTGAACTTGCTCCTGTCAGGGTTATAGTCTTTGATGCTGACATGATATTAATAATGTAATAAATAATAGCCTCCTGCCCCCTCTCCCAAAGCTCCATTCATTGTAGTAGGTATTCACAGAAGCTTTTCAAAATTAACAAAAGCCCTTTAAACATTAATGTTAAAAAGCTACTGTGCATCATATTTTTCCAGGGCTTCATAATATAATCAATTCATACACAATTTTAATTCAATTCTATTAAACTCCAACCCATTTAATTTGCCTTTATTGGCTAGTGGAATTGAGGAAACATCTTGCATTCATTAATGTTCTTAACTACTTTATTCACTTAATACTGATCAGAATTAAGTGGTTAACTGGTTAATTGCCAGCACAGGGTGCAAGGCAGGAACAACACTAGACAGGGCACCAATCCATTGTAGGGCACATACACTCACACACACACACACACACACACACACACACACACACACACACACACACAC
>JAVSBV010171810.1:0-13795 GCA_033117975.1 Parotocinclus spilosoma | reverse complement strand
TTTTTTTGTAGTAAATGGAAATGTTAGGCAAAGACCTGTAGGTGGCAGTAGAGAGCTGGGGAGAAACTCTGGAGTTTCTTCACGGATATTACATTCTGTACACGTTATTTGGTCCAGTTAAGCGGAATTTTGGTCCAAATAAGCAAATAATATTACACGGATTTAATAGGATTTGTTTCGGTACTTTAGGATTTGGTCCGAATAAGCGGCTGGTCCCATTAATGGGTGGTCCAATTAACCGGAATCGACTGCATTTACATGATGTATTTGACCTCTCGGTATGTAATAGGACAGGATATATCATAGGATAAGATAGGATCATATAGAGGAAGAAATTAATTAGGTACAATCAAATATAACATGACAGGGATAGAAAAGGATAAGAGAGAGCAGGAAATGATAGAGTAGGAGAGTGTCGAGTAATTGTAGGGTAAGAATGAGCAGAGGTCGGATTGAATGGTTTAAAGCAGGACAGGATAAAATACAAAGGGATAGGACAGGGTAGGATGTTATATAACAGGACAGAAAGGGTGGGATGGAATAGGGTAGGGTAAGTTTGGGCATAGGTAATTAGATGTGATCAAATATGAAATGATAAATACAGATTATGATAATACAGAAGTAGAAATGATAGAATAAAAGAGAGTGTGCTATAAGTATGACTGGACTATGGACCAGAAGATCCAAGGTTCAAAACACATCTTTGCCAACTTGCCATTGGAAAAACCCTTAGCCCACATCAGCTTACATTGTAAGATTAAGCAGATAAGTATTTCTGCTAAATAACCAACTAAAGGAATAAAATATGGTAGATGAAGGATCATCTCCCAGAAATCCCTTATCTTGTGTGTTTTGTTGATTTGACCAACATTAAATTTTCACATTTTCAATTGCCCTTAGGGGATGAATAAAGTTTTCTGAATCTGAATCTGAAGATGCTAGCTGTTTCTGGTTGGATTATGTACTATTGCTTATTTGTACTTACATGAGGTTTGGTCTACTATTAACAATACAAAGTATATATGTAAGTCGCTCTAAATAAGTGCGTCTGCTAAATGCTGTTAATGTAATTGTGTTATAGGATATGAGTAAATGAATTGGAATAGGATATTATAGCATGAAATAAAATGGAATTGAATCAAATATGAAGTAGAACAGAATAAACTGCAGTAGAAAATGCTGACATAACATCCCAATCTGCATTTTCACACAAATAATTGACCAATTAACCAAAATTGTATTATTTGACAACTAAGTAACACAAAGGAGCTGGAGTATGAAAAAACAACAACATACTTGTCTGTTGTTTTAAGGTAAAATAAACGCAAAATATGCACAGAAATGCTTGTCATGCCACAACCAACCTATTTAACCACCCCAGAAGAAAGTGCCCCAAATAGTACCTCGAAATCCAAATAGCACAGGGTCCTTAAAACAGCCAGAAAAATCACACAACAACAAAGATCACTAATGCTGTGATATTTTAAATGACAGATGATAGGATGGAATCCAAAATGTAAAATGTCTGCTTTTTTTGCTTCTACTAGAAAACCATATATGACTTTTTACACTGCTCACAAAAAACTACAGTAAAATTTTACTTAAATATTATTATATACTTATTTTCTTGAGGAGTATATTACTAATATATACATATATTATGACATGTAATGATATATATTATTATTATTAGACTTATATGATAATATTTCTTAGACACATAGAACATGATGTTCACTGATATTTACTTTTTGGAATTGTTAACATTTGGCTGAAGTGCACTTTGTTTTGTTTAACAGTTTCTACTAGCCTAAGATAGCAGTAAATACATTTGTATTAAAAATAATTGTGACAGAGTTATAGAAGGTGAGATGCCTTAAATAAATAAATTGAGGTCTGGCATATGTCTTGCTTGATTGCTCACTCCTAGGATGAGCAGGATATTGTGAGTTGGAGTAGGAAAGGACACTATAGGGTGCAGTAAGATATGGTGAGGTGGGATAGAATAGCATGCATAACAGTACTTACAATAATGATATACTGAATTAAATACTTACTGAACTGTATTGTTATAATGTAACTTGATTTTCTTCCCAGTTACAGATCAGATCTCATGCCAGAGACACGCCGGACACCATGGAATGTACAGATGATAGGTTAGTAACTTTTACCACTACCATATTTACATTTATGTTTTACGTTATTTAGGACATGCCCTTATCGAGAACGACCCACAACTGATACATTCTTACAGTCCAAGCACATGTCGGTGAAGAGCCCTGATCAAGGACCCAAGGTGGCCTGTTAGTAAAGATTTGAACCCTGGACCTACCATGTATTTTCACAGTAACATTAGAGGTTACATTAATGTCTATTCTCTTAAGGATGCGCCCTGCTGCTGCCAACAGTTCATTAATATTACATTAAAATAAACATTTAGTGTCTCTTCTGGCCACCTTCAGACCCATTTCCCCATCCATAGCAGCCAGATTCCCTGGTTATATATACCCCACTGTTTCCTGTCTCACATGTTCCAGGCCTGCGCCGTCTCGGTTCTCGGTTTGTGTTTCTTAGTTGTTCTTCTTTAGCTATGTTCAGCCTTGTGTTGTTCTTTGCCCATACTTCTGTATACATTTACATTTAGGGCATTTAGCAGACGCCCTTATCTAGAGCGACTTACAACTGATACAGTCTTACAATTCAAACAATTGTGGGTTAAGGACCTTGCTTAAGGATCCAATTGTGGCAGCTTGGCAGAGGTGGGATTTGAACTCAGGAACATTAACCGCTAGGCTACCGCAGTCCCATCGTCCCATATTCCCATACCGCAGTCCCACAGTGTACCTTTTTCTTTAACTATAATTATTAGGTGATTTTGCACCAGAGGAAATTTTGTTATGTTCAGTACGATTATAGTTCTGAGAATGTATATGGATTTTTTAACTCCTACTTCAAAATAGGGTGTTTTCCCCAATTTGTGTTAAATTGGTGGTATTTGGTCGAGACAAGTTTGTAGCGATTGGTCCAGATGCAAGTCCACGTTTGACCTCAAATACCATATTTAAAAGTACAGGCATTAAATATTTTTTATGATACAGAGGAGGTACAACATAAGTTTGAGGTCTCCAAGTAAAATTCACAGCTTACGAGCCTTCAAAGTCACAAAGTGTTCCTACTGGCGGAGAGAATGCAAACCAAAAAAAAAAAACATGGAACTATTGTAGTTCTTGGGGGAGCTCCGCAGGGTGTAGTTCTACCAGACTTAGTCCCTAGGACTATTTGGTGCAAATGTGCCTGTTGTTTTTTTTATATGGCATATCTTTGTTTTGTGTCTACATCTGTGTCCACCTGCTCCTTTTATCCCACTTTTAATCCGACTAACCTATGAATGATCTGAAAAGCCCCAAATGGCTGAATCACTCAAATAAAGCAGAGCTAAGAGCAGTCGTGAGCTGGAATGCTGTGTAGAGTTCAGCCAACAATGTGACAGGGGAGGACTGAAGGAAGTGAAGTAAACCCTCGGATTCCTCAGTGCTTCCTCCTCTCTGCTGCTCATGATTCTGATGGATTTTTAGGACAGATGGCACACACAAATATTTCTTTCTGTAGATGTGACACACACACACACACACACATAAAACCGAAATAGACAGAAAACTTTCAAAGTATAAAGAGTTTTCCAGAATGATACCAGAAGAACTATTAGATAAAGAGCTTGTGCTGTATGCATAGGTTCACTAAGCTGTAATAAACATATCTCATATAAATATTTTTTTATGTTTTAACAGGGTCCCTTGATGGACAAAGTCAATTGTTTACATGTGATGTGGAAGGCACCATTGGGGCTGCAATTGAGTTAAAATAATAGCAATAATAATTACAATAATAGCAATCATAATAATAAATTATATAATACCTTTGACAAACCACAAGACAATTAACAAAGAAAATTAAGTTAATTAGCAAAGAGGACATTTTATAATGAGATTTAAATCATGAGATTTAAAGAGGGGAATCTAAAAGAGAAGAGCTAATTAGACAAGGTACATTATTAAAGGGAAGTTTTAATATGCTTTTTTAAGAAATAGAAGGAGGTGCGGGAGCGGATTGACACAGGTAACGAATTCCAGAAGGTTCCTAAATGCCCTACAACCCATTGAGAACAATCTAAATCTTGGAACAATCAGAAGGCCAGAATGAAAGATTGCAGATCACATTACCTATATAGTAACACACTGAATCACTATTGCTCAACTCAGATTAGCTAGGATAAACTGATAAGCTCTTGAATCTGTGGCAAATCTGAGCGCCAGAGTAGTCGCAGTAAGCTGATACTTCCTGTCAAAAATGTTGTAAGCTTTCTTGCTTGCTTTTCAAATCCTTGTTCTGCTACAGCTGAATAATAGATTAGTAATATGATGCATTTTTTTATTTGTTCCAGGGACGTTCAGAGAACAAATGACTCAGCGGATCCCAAGGTATGTCTGTGTGATATGCATATATTCCTCTCCCGTTCGTGTTTTAATTGTCTTGGTGGCTTTTACACAATTAGGCAAGTGATAAAAAAAACAAAAACACTTTCTCACATTTCAGCCTCCTTTACTGTTATGCCTGACAGAGAGACGGACTTGGCTTACAGTGGGCAAATGTGATCAATATGTATATTTATGTTGCTCCCTTTGGCTGTGTGGACTTCACACAATGTAGACCCAGCGTTATTTGCATCAAGCATCCCAATACGCCAGTCTAATTCCCATCGCACCTGTCTCCCATCATTGGCCTGTCATTACCTCCTATAAATCCCCTTCAGCCCAGTGCCTAGGGAGAAGTATCAGTCATTCATAGTGTTAACACTGAGCATTCACCATCTCCCTACCCAACATCTCCCTATTGGCCTTGATCACCATCTTCTCTTCTGATCTCTGGAACACTCCCGGACACTACTGCTCACAAAATGAGGGGATACTTCAAAATGAAATTCTCTCATAATGAAACATCCCCTCATTTTTGTAAGCAGTGTAGTTAAACTGCCGTGTGATTATTGCTTGCTTTGTAGTTAAGGTGTTGTTTGGGGAACTGGGGCCCGATTCACTAAAGCTTTCTTAAGAAAAAACTTGTGAAGGTTCTTGAGACAAACATACAATACATACATACCTACAATACTCCAAAAAAAAGTAATAATTATTATTTAATTCAGTCCGCATTGTCCTTTACTGCTGCGCTTTTGCACGTTGCACTTTATTTTTTTAATTAACAACTCTGCACATGTAAAGTCTATAGATGTGTTTGTGCATGTATGTCTGTGTGTGTGTGTGTGTGTGTGTGTGTGTGTGTGTGTGTGTGTGTGTGTGTGTGTGTGTGTGTGTGTGTGTGTATGTAGGAGGATGGCTAGGTTGGGTTTGTTTTTTGTTAATTCTGTTATCGTGCACTGTGAGCTTCTGTAACCAAAACCAAATTCCTTGTATGTGTGAGCGTACTTGGCCAATAAAGTCAGATTATAATTAATTATTTCCTTAATTTCTTGAAAATGTTTGTTGTTTTTTTTATGCAGTCCATATTGTGTGTTACAGCTTACAATATACAGCACATAACACATTTTGAATTTGTGTTTACTAGAGGTGCACAGATTGATCAGCCAGTGACCTGAAACATGGAGGAAGAACCTTAGAACCTTTCTATGGTTAAGAAAACATTTAAGAACATTTCAACATTTTCAGGAATACCATTTGTACCTAAAAGTTGTTCAAATAAAAATAAATTAGAAAAAATAAGAAAATGTATAATATTATATTATAATATATATTATAATAATGTTTTTATTTTCCTAATATACATTCGTAAGTTCAGACCCTGATCTTTAATTCCTAGACCCAATTTGACCGAATCACATTTTAATTACCATAAAAATTGTATTTAAATGCTACACTTGCACATTTGTCTGCCATTTTAACTTCCAATGGTTCCAATTCCGCCCTAAACTTACATGCTTGAGATTCATCCCTGACCTGCCATTGATCTAATTTCATTTACTTCCCTTGTCCCACGTTTTCTGTCATATTCTCTGCTTGTTAAAATCCTCATCATTAACATGTTGAAGCCATGCGTTATGAGCTCAAACCTTATTTTTAAGATTTGTTTCGCTTGTCGGCTGTGTTAGTCTGCACTTTCTGTCTATTTCAACAACTTTGGTCTTTTTTATCAGTGTTTCTCCACTCAGGAATGTCTGTTGGTATTAATATAGGTTTTGATTAATAAGGTTGTGTTTTTGTGACTGACTGTTGACATTTTGTCTCAACTGTATTTTTTGTGATTAAATGTCATTCTTTGGCAACATGGCTTGGAGAGTTAGAGTGACAGACTGGTTAACTGGGTAGTCGGTACAAACATGCTAGCTATTGGAGCTTCCATGTAAAAATGTGCAAAAATGTGAGTGTGGGAAAAGCCGTGGTGCAGTTGACCCCTCACATCGAAGCTTCTCCAGAACCCAGCCGGTCCCATCTGCTCTCTCTGTCACCCACTGACCTCTCACATTGCTGCTCCAGTGGGATGAACAGTCTTAACCAAATCACTTTGGGGATGAAGTAGTTCTGGCCCTTATTTTTTTGCCACCACCTCTTCATGGCTTCTTCCCAGCCACCTGGCATGGTCAAAGTCCTTCTGTTTTACACTGTGGCAAAACCTTCATACCAGTAGGTTATAAAACCATGGCAAACATTCCAGTTAAGAGTGTTTGGAATTGTTTTGATAATAGAATTATGTGTTGTGTAATGGATGAGAAAGTGCAAAAGTTTAATCTCACAGCCTATTTGGGAATCCTTTTGAAAGGTTTTGTTTTGCAACTATTTTCTCCCACAAAACTTTAGACTTGTTGCCTGTTTTAAAGCACTGTAATTAAAACATGTTGACACTAAACTATAACTCTCCAAACATCATTGTGTGTACACACTGTGCAAATGTTGCTCTGTCAGATTGTCTATGTGCCGTGTTTCACGCATAGTAACCTGATCGTGTGATTACCTCCCTCAGTCTGAACATCCTGTCCCAAGTGTGTCTTTCTGATGTATGATAATTAATCTGCCCAACTTATTACTTAGTTAGATATTTCGGGCCCTGAACAAGTAATTACAAGACTAAATTCTACAAGACTAAGATTTAAAATGTTTTTAAAATACTGTTTTGTTTAGTTAAAAATTGGTTTTATATATGATATTATGCAAAAGTCTTAGGTCACCGTTAGATTAATTGTTTTAACAATTGGACTAAAAAAATTCTAACTTTTCAAACTGATCATCCTTCCAATCGTTGAGAGCTTTAGCATATCTTAGCCTTTTCACTCTGTGGCTTCTTGGCTGCTATCCTTGCAAAAACCATTCCTGAGCTTCATTAGGCGGTACAAAAGTCGACTTGGCTTTCAGATGAAGCTACCAGATGCTGCCATTTCTCAAGTGTAATGGGAGGTCAAACTAAATACCGACCACTGTAGCCAAGAAGCTGTTTTATTCTGATTTGCATTAATTTTGTAATACTACATAGAAATTTCATTTTCTGCATCTTCTGCTCCAGTAGAAAATACTGTTAAATAATGGCCACCATACCAGACTGTCCTGTCGGATTCCATCCAAGGAGGGGTCACCCATCTGAGCCGCTCAAGGAGGTTGGGAGCCTTTTTGAGTCTTGGCCCTCCCTTACAGTGTTTAGGGAGTTTTTCCTTGCCTCTGTTGCCCTAGGTTTGCTCTAATTGGGATTGGGCTTCGATATGAGAAGATAATAGAAAATGATGAAGCTTCTTTAAGAAAATGCTCTATTGTAAAGAAAAGGTGGTATAGACATAAATCTGACTCTGACTTTGACTGTCCAATGTCTCACCCTGTCTCTTTCTGCCCTGCCCTGTTCCCTCCCATCCTTTCCTGTGTCCTGTCTAGTCCCATCATCCCACTGTGTCCGGACGTTTCACGTATCTCTCACCGTGTCCTGTCCTTTCCTGATCCAGCCTGAATTGCCCCCATTAGTCTAATCCTATCCCATCCTGTTCTGTCCTGGTCCTTTGTCCTGGTCCTTTGTCTTTGTGTTTTATTTTCATTGTGGACTTCTCGGTTTTCACCTTTGAACATTTTATTTGATTACTGATTATGGATCTGCCTCTGTTCTTTGTGTTTGGCCATTTATTGAATTTATTGAAGCTATGGATTATAGTTATATTTCTTCTACGTCCTCTAATAAATATGTTTACACAGATCTTGACAAGCCTTTTCATCGAGCACTAACATGCCATTGCACCTTTATCAGTGTTTGGGATCCGATCTTAATATGGACACCAAGATGTCATTGGGTTCAGTTTTCACCCTGCTTATTTCTCAGATACAGTATAGTGCAAAAGTCTTAGGCCTCTTTAGACTACATTTTTACATTTCCAGCATTTAGCAGACGCCCTTATCCAGAGTGACTTACATCTGATACAATCTTACAATCCAAGCAATGGTGGGCTAAGGGCCTTGCTCAAGGACCCAACTGTGGCAGCTTGGCAGAGGCGGGATCTTCAGGACCTTCTGGTCCAGAGTCCAGTACCTTAACCACTAGGCTACCACAGTCCCCCTAGATATACATTTGTTTTAGGTCCCAGAGCCTAGCACCTGTTTGATAAGTGTACTCACAAGTCTCTTAGGAAGGACTGGGTGGTTATCAAAATAAGAGAACTCTTAATCTAACTTCCTTGTGTTTTGAGACTTTTTTGCGTTCTTTTTGCATGTGTTATGTGATAATGATTTTGAATCCACAACATTCAAAATAACATTGACATTTACAACATTTATTAGACGTTGGTCATCCCGAGAGACTGATACAGAGCTTACAGCAGCATTGCTTGAATACCTAATAGTCTGGCAGTACTGGG
Organism: Parotocinclus spilosoma; assembly: GCA_033117975.1. Lineage (NCBI taxonomy): Eukaryota > Metazoa > Chordata > Actinopteri > Siluriformes > Loricariidae > Parotocinclus > Parotocinclus spilosoma. Next base: position 4,905 of record JAVSBV010171810.1, on the reverse strand, counting down.
ACTTTTCCTAAAAGAAATACATTAATGTACAAAAGTCTTAGGTTACCATTAGGTTAAAGTTACTATTGTTTTAGCAATGGTACATGAGCCATATGTATTTTCCAGTCTGTTTCTTAGAATACAACGAGAAAATACAGGCATAAATGATGCATGTATATGCAGTATATATAACATAAAAAATCAGAACAAACTGTTTCTAAGGCTACAGTGGCAATTATTTAGTGGTTCCCCTCCTTACACTTGAGCAATAGCAGCATCTTCCAGCTTAATTGAGATGCCAAGTTGACCCTTCTACAGTCTAAGGAATATTGGTCCATGGGACCTTGGTAGCCTAGTGGATAAGATACTGGACAATGGACCAGAAGGTTCATGGTTCAAACCCAACCTCTTCTAAACCTGCCACTGTTGGGTCCTTGAGCAAGGCACTTAATCTACAATTGCTTGGACTGTGTCAATAGTAAGCTGCTCTGGATAAGAAATCTGCTATATACAGTACATGTAAATTGGTCAGGAGTGGTCTTTTTGAGGGTAGCACCCAATAAGACTTGTGCATAAGCCATAAGTCATTATACTATTGCTAAAACAGTAAAACTAATAGAATATGAATAAAATGCAAATGGAAAAGTGGTCTTGGCCTTTCAAATAAGGATGCAATTTGACATTCAGGTTACCTGAACATTTAAGGTTATTATGTAATAAGAACTTAAATAATACGATGAGAACAGGATTATGCCTCTCACCTTTTTTATATGCACTGTTATCCCTTATAAACTCAAAATGTGTGTACATGATTAAAACTTCTCTGTTTATAGCTAGAAGCAGTTATTAGGGCAGCATCTCATGGGAGACGCAGGCTAAACTTGGTTACTGCTTATTATGTAACTAGAGCAGAGTGACCTTCTGACCAAACACAACTGTATGATAGTATACAATCAATTAAATCTCTTTACATTTCATCATCATCATTCAGCTTCAGCCTCGTGTTGAAGAGCTGATGTCGTTAAACGTCTTCTCATTTTGTTATTGAGGTGCAAATTGAATGATTATAAGAAGATTGATTATTGAAGTATTGATGTTAATTCTGTAAAAGCAATACTTGTGTTGCTGTCATTTGATTAACTTAACTTTTATTAACTAAACTTCAGTCCCTAATCAGAAGAAAGTTGAGAAGGTATGGAAAACATTGCTTTTAAATACTAGGGTTTTTTTGGTTTTAGTTTTTTACCCTGTCCACTATGTTCCTCAAAGCGTTTGTACCTTTTGCAAATACTGCTTTGTACCAAATTACAATTATAATCACCTGTTAACTTTATCTTTTTTAAATGACACTATTTCAAATGTATTTAGTTCTTCATTTATATATCTAAATTGCCCCGTCCCAACATTTTTTAGAATGTGTTGACGGCCTGAAATGCAACAATGGATAATTATTAACAAATAACATGAAATATACCAGACAAAACATGAATTATTTTGGGTTCATACTTTCTGCAATAAAATAAAAGCACTGCATTTTCCATTCTGTCCCAACATTTCTGATTTTGATTTATATATGTACACCCACTGATCAGCCATTAAAACAACCTGCCTAGTTTTTCGGTTTATGTTCTGCTTATTGTTTATTTAGGTTTTAGTGGTTAGTTAGATTATGGATAAATAAGACATTTTCAAACCTAACCAAGGACTTACTAAGTAACACTAATTAACAAAGTGCATGCACAGTGAATTTACAAGGTGGGAAACCACAATGAGCACCTTTTTGATTTTTTAAAACATTAAATACTGATATAAAACACAACAAAAATTACAATTATTAATTTGGCAGACAGTTTTGTCCTACATAACATACAATTAAAGTCGGATTTGGTCGAAGCAAATGAAGGGTAAGGGATAAAGAGTGGCAGTTTGGCAGTGCTAAGGACTTCATGGTGATTAAGTAATAAACAGCTTCTGTTTTGAATGAGTTTTACTACCTTCAAATGGGTGTTTGTATATGCATGTTATTTGCGCATTCTTGCATCTTTGTATGTGTGTGTGTGTGTGTGTGTGTGTGTGTGTGTGTTTGGCTAAATGAGAACCAAATGGTATGGTGAAGTAAACAGTGACAGTAAAGTGAGTGGGAAGTTTCCGTTGCTGGAGCTGGCAGCGATTTGAGCAGCAGCAGCAGATGGTGGTTGCACATTACTCTCTCTCCATGGAGTATGATTCACTGATGGTCTGCTTCAGCATTAATACTGCTACCAGATCATTGCTAAAGCCCCATGGAACTTAAATGCATGTTTGCTGTTGAATTAGGTCAATGTTGGTCATGTTGACACACAGTTTTCTAAAGTCTTAATGCACTTGGATTTACATTTCATACTTATTCCGGATGATTTAAAAAGAAATACAGTATTCTAACGCACCTTCCAAGCAATAACGACTTTTACGTAAGGCTTATTTTTAAAAGAACATATTTAACCATATCATAATGACCTGAATAATGTACTGAAAGTGAAAAAAGTCAAACTTGTACTCTTAAGACCTATTTCCAATGAAGAACTGTATCTGTAACACAGAGACGCAACAAAAGACAAAGATGCAACTTAAATAAAACATTTCTCAATTTGGAATCACTTAATAAAGTGACAAATTTGAGTGATTGGTTCCAATCACATGCTTTAACTGTAGAGCTACCCTGAATCTCCACCAGTCTTTGGTGCAGAAACAAAAGCATGGTTTGTAATAATATACATAATAATACAGCTTTGTATGTATGGAAATAAACTCATTGATATGCATTCATTATTTAGCAGGCTGTAAACATTTTCCCAAATATCAATTTAGTCATTAAGACTCCGCCCGCAAGTGATAATGACTGAAACTCACTTCACCCCCAAGAGACAAAGCTTGAGTAACTACAGCAGGCTTTTAATCACTCACTCAATCTCAAGCCAGTTTACCTTAGTGATCAAAAGCTACTAGGAATTGAATAATTGATTGAGATTAATCTAAGATATCATATTGGCAGATCGCTTGTCTGCTGTCTCTGGAGATTGGGAAGTGATTCGACATGACAACTTTTATACCGGACGTCCACTCCTGAATATGAGCTGACCAGCTTAGAAGAGTGCAGGAAACAAGCTTAACCAAATTTAGTTTTCTATTAGAATTCCAGTCATTTTGTGTATATGTAGTGTTGATTTTGATTTGCGCATCTTATTGACTCAGTGGGTAGTAAGAACCAGGGTTCAATCCCAGGTGCAGTGGTCTTTCTGTGTGGAGTTTTTTCTCCCTGTGTCTGCATGGATTTACTCAAGGTGCTCCGGTCAAAAACATGCGTGTTAGGTAGTTTTTTAAAGTGCCCTTAGTGTGGGAGTGTGTGTGTCCCACGGTGTTCCCTGCGACCCCGACCATGGATTAAGCAGATAAGAAAATTAATGCATGAACTTTACATTTCTTTAATTGTCATGCCTTCCTCGATTTGCAGACCCTTGTCCACCAGTGTTTATTTATCTCAGTTTTTCCTCATTTCATATCACATTGTAAATTTAAGTCAAATTTATTTCTATAGCGCTTTTTACAATGGTGCATTGTCTCAAAGCAGCTTTACAATATTATATTATAGTTGAGCAAACCTAGGGCGACAGTGGAAAGGAAAAACTCCCTGAAAGTAGAAGGAAGAAACTTTGGGAGAACCAAGACTCTAAAAGGGACCCGACCTCCATGGGTGGCCTAGATGTTAATTAAATAAATACACAAAAGTATATTATAGTAATAGTAAATTAAAGTTAAGTAATACAACTTAAATGAGTATTAACAAAATAGATTTAAAATCAGTCCTCAGTGGGAGGTCCTTGGAGGCACATCATCTCTTAGTGACTAAGTAATGGAGGGAGTTCCTGCACTTTGGTGAGACTGGGTTCTGTTGATGAAGACCAGTAGAGTGATGCTGAGGTGGAGGAACATCTAAGCCTGTGATGCTGGAACTGGTACCGGAACATCTCTTTGGAGAGAAAAGAGAAAATGTAGTTACTTATGGGTTAGGAGTACAGAAGTTATTATTAATCACTGATGCCGTTAATAATAGACATTGTCTGCTATTTAAAACTCCTGGTCAGAACCAGTTACGGCTGTGCACTTGCAGGGTGTTCAAGCCTTTGTTCTCATACATTTAAACAAAAATAACGTTTCAAATGAGAAACAATATAAATATCAATTGTGCCAATAAAGCATATTGCAGGAGTAGGCTGCATGTTTATATATCTTGTTATTGAGTGCACCAAAGATCTATCACAATGTTTCTCCCCACAGCCTTTTTTTAGCCTTTTTATTTAGAGTTAGAGCTAAAAAAAACTTCACCTCTCGTTTTTGATTTGTTCCAAATTATTTTTCAGTGTTAGCACACAAGAAATGTTTTATTTTCCTCTGGGCTTTTAGGTGAGAAGTTTAAATGCCTAGAGACCTAGGGAGCCATTTGGAAGCAACTATTGATGGATTTACAAATGGTACAACTGAGAAACGTTTTGACAGAGTTGAGAACGAGATGCTCTCACATTTGTTTTAGCCTGCCATCATGTCTTCATACAATTCCTAGTTAGTGTGAGAAACCTGACGACTAAAGTGAGAAATCTGATGATTAATAAAGTTTTAAACTAGTTGCCAACTAATTTGGTAGTCCATTTTAACTAATTTACTTCAGTTGCAGTTTGCATGAAAGTGCATGTATTAACTAGAAAATATGGAAGTGAATTAACAGCATTAAAAAATAAACACAATAACTTTGGATTGTTAATGCATTCATTTTGACCACAGTAAATATAATATGGGCAGCATTGCAGCATAATATGGTGGGTAGCACCGCTTGCCTCACAACAAGAAGGTCCCGGGTTCAATCCCAGGGTGGAGCGGCTTGGGTCCTTTCTG
>JAVSBV010171799.1:0-13795 GCA_033117975.1 Parotocinclus spilosoma | reverse complement strand
CTTACAATCCAAGCAATTGTGGGTTAAGGGCCTTGCTCAGTGACCCAACTGTGGCAGAGGTGGGATTTGAACCCTGGCCCTTTTGGTCCATAGTCCAGTACCTTAACCACTAGGCCACCACAGTCCCACAGTTTTTTAAAATTAAATATGGAAATAAAAGCTATGTGATTAAGATTTTAACGAACATCACAAATCAGTTCACAATTAAGGGCAGACTTGTTTTGGAAGAAATGGACACCATGTGCTACAGTCAAAAAGTATCATTCAGACTTTTATTTTGCAAGTCTAAAAGCCAGAGTGTTTTATGGTGTGGGTTTGGTACTGCCTTTTTTTCAGGGTCTTTTACATTTTTGTGATGGCAGCATTAATGCAGAAAAGTACACTAAGATCTTAGAGCAACATTATATGCTGCCTTCAAGACGTCATCTTTCTTCCAGGGACATCCATGCATTTTTAGAAAACCAAACCACGTGCACAAAGTCATGGCTATGAAATAAAAGAGTAAAGAGTCTGAGAATGTGTTTTGAAAAGAAAGAATTTTGAAACAAAAACAAGGTCAATCCCACACTGTTGCAAATCTTAAGACATGTTTGCAGAAAGAATAGACTTAGATAGAGAGAGACAGAAAGAAAAAATTACACTTGAAACACTTGCACTTTACCAAGCATACCATCTTTTTTGGAATGTGCTGCATATTTCATAATGCCCCATCATTTTTAGATTTAAGGTTGTATTATTCAGTTCAATTCAATTCAATTTCATTTGTATAGCACTTTTTACAGGGGACATTGTCACGAAGCAGCTTTACATTGATAGGTAAACATGATCACAAATTGGATATAATTGTCCATAATGAGCAAGCCAATGTAACAATGGCAAGGAATTAACTCTACTACACATAGTTGATGCAAGTTACTGGGGAATGCACTTCTTTGTAAGCATACCTGACTCTTGCATAAGGAGGACAAACCAAACAACATAATCTGAGGACTAAATGAAGGATGGTTCATTAATAGCAAATGGAGGAATTAGGAGAACAAAAAAACTCACTAGGGGAACTCCCAGGCAAATTGCTCTTAGTTTGTTACATGATCAAATTAAACAGATGAGATGATTGAAGAAGCTATGAAAAACGTAAAGTAGGCAATAAATGCTGAGAATGAGAAGACACAGCCAGTGTGCCAGTGTGACAGGCTTCAAGGAAAACTCAGCAAAGCAAAAGGCTCAAGCAGATAGAACAGAAGAACAAGACATAAGAAAGCATAAATAATATCAGTGCAGAGTGGGGAAGGGCCTTTAAATACCTCCAGGAGATACATGACGTGTTTCCTTAAATACCTGCTACACATGTAAACCTCCATCACCATTTCTAAAGGAAAAGCACATTATTGGAGCGGTTGATTGATCAGATGGAGTTGACCTTTATCCATATCCATGGGTTTGGGAAGCAGAGTGGGGCAGCCTTGGGAACAGGCTGGACTGGGACTCAGACTCTTGAGTCTGGGGGCACCTGTTTCTGGACCCTGTTTGCTCACTAAACTACCTGCCCTCAAACACAGTCAAACACAGACCCAAATTTGAGCAGCAAAGACCTGAAAGATCCCCTGGAGAATTGTCATTGTGGCATTATATTCTGTAAGGGACATGATAATGCCATTTGTGAGCACATATGACCCTGGTGTTAGGGAATCAAAGTGAATAAAGGAATGCATTGCAAAGTTAAATAAAGGATGGCTTATAATCAATGCTGAATAGCAGAATCAGAGACAGGGATAACTGGGAAGACTGTAGGGTAGGAAAAGCTCCCAATTTGGAACAATACTGAATGAAGTAGGCAAGCAGATGGAACAAATGAGAAGACTGCAGTGTGAATGACATGCTAGGAATAAGAAGACTCAGTCAAGCAGTGTGACTGACAAGCAGTAGAGAACTCAGGGGAGAAAAAAAGTTCAAACAGATTATAAAATGGAAACGAGCATCCCTTCTAGTTAAAAGCAGGTACAGCAGGAGAGCAAGATGTAAGAAAGCACCAATGATCTCACGCAGAGTGGGTAAGGAAGCTTTTTTTAAACGCCTGTTTAACCAATGAAAAAATGAAGAGTCAGCACTCAGGGGCTATTTCCTCTGTTCGCCAGCAACAGACAGCATGATGGCTGCCACTGAGAACAGTGGCATTACAGTTGAGGTACAAAACTGCATCTCCATAGACTATAATGTCGTGTAAAATGCTCATAAAAGAGGTGAAGCAGATTGAAGCAAAATACAATAATAAGCAAAATATTATTTTATTTCTGGCCACCCTGCCATATAGGCCAGCATTGGGTTACTATGCCCTAAAAGTAGTGGAATCCTTAAGGAATAGTTATATATAGTTATATATATATAGATATATTCTGAAGTTATTAAAACTACTACTACAGTGTTGATTCGGTGCTGAACAAGTTTAGAATGACTACAAATAATAACTTAAAGGAATTTGGATGTTATTTTCACTTTGATGATTTGATATTGAGGGCTATAATGTGTAAATAGAGCTAGAAAAGATGAATGTTATTAAATGAGACAAAAAGGTGTACATTTGGGTATGATGATTTTCTACAGACACTGTACATATGGAATGGTGCCAATCCATTGTAGGGCCCATACAACTCATTACTGCTGATCCTGAGACCTGTAAAACATGGCATCATGCCACATGGCATCAATACTAATAGCATAGAGTACTGAGCACATCTTAATGATTGACCAAAAATATGTATATTTACATTAAACAAATCCATCCATCCATCCATTATCTTCCGCTTACTCCATATGGGGCCGCGGAAACTCTGGGTGCAAGGGCAGGAACAACCCTAGACAGGGCGCCAATCCATCGTAGGTCACACACACACACACACACAATACAATAACACACACAGTCACACACTAACGGCCACTTTAAAGAGACCAATTAACCTAACAGGCATGTATTTGGACTGTGGGAGGAAACCGGAGTAGCCGGAGTAAACCAACGCAGACACAGGGAGGACATTGGACGGGATTGAACCCGGGACCGTGCTACCCACCGAGCCACTGTGCTGCCCAACATTAAACAAATAATGTAAAAATAATTTTACTAACAGGAGAGTTAATAAAGACAGACCATCTCAGTCATAGTTACAATATCATGAGCTATACAAAAAATAAAGAACATATTTTGATCTTCCCATGGTCTTCCCATTGAACATGTGAATTGTGGTTTATTCCATATTTTTCAAAAGTGGGAGTAACAGGGCTGAGTGACAACCTATTTTATGTCTAAAATACAGTATATGTTTTAAAATAAAATGTTAGGAATTTATTATGAAAAATTTTGACGGCATAAATGGGATATGAAGCAGCACAACAATCCAAAAATGATTTTATTTCCAATTGCATCGCTATTTTCCAATTGCATAAACTTTGTTACAGTTCATTATATTAATTATACACAGTAATATCACCATATCATGACCACCCTTTGTTTCTATAAAGGGACATTAGATCTGAAGTCACTGTCATTGCAATGCTGAGAACGATCTACCACCCTAATAGTACCTGATCTGTGCTTGTCCTGTGGGAATCCTGACCATTAGACAACAGAGTAAAGAGGACTAACAAAGTAGGTAGAGAAGAAATTGTACTACAATCTACAATTTGAGAACTACAAAGTAATCCTATAAGGCATACTGGACAGGGAGTGTGGAAACAAAGGGTGGCCATGATATTATGATAGGACTGTGTATTTATGTGTAAATGTCCTGGGGATGGAAATGGCACCCATTCAATGAAATAGCTCAAACATAAGTACTTTACTAATAATTCCTCATTTAAATGTATTCATATTATCTATCTTCAGCATATGTCTTTTACATTTTAAGGAATACCCACAACATCTTTACAGGTTACCTGAATATCCCTTGACTGTGACATAAATAAATATAAAACACTTCTCATTCACTCAGTAAACATAAATATTACTGCAAGAGGAGAGACTATTTCAAAGTTACTTTGCTCCTTTATCATGATAACATATGCAGCTTTTGCAGAAAAGGATGACATATAATTTGAGAATGTGAGAAAATAACTATGGCACAGAAAGAACAGGCAAAGAAATGAAAAGAGAAAGAGAAAGACAGTGGGACTCTGGAAGACTGAATGAATATAGTGTTCAGGTAGTAAACCATTCTGTGACAGTACAAGAGGGGAAAATGTCATTTTCAGTTTTCATTCACATTTAAGTTGTGTACATAAATGTTTATGTAAAAGTCATTTTTAATATTTTTACTGTGTCTGGGAAACGTCTATAAATGCATTATAATATTACTAGATATGTGTACAGACCTGCAGATTGAGTCAAGCTCCTGTGTGTCCCCTTCTTTTTGGCTGTTGACAGACAGACTGTCCCCCAGGGCCAGAAGACACTGGGCAAATCCCTTGTAGATAGAGCTGCACCTTCTAGCAGCAGCTGCAGACGGGCTTGGAACCATCACTGTGGACAGAGTTGAATGTTAGGCTGAATGTTGCACTTTTTCAGAAGCCTATCATCTGCTCATCTGCTCGAAACGAGAGGCTAGGATTATCAAGTATCGGACACAATATTTGCTGATATGCATATTATTTAAATTATTTTATGTATCTGTTATGATTCATTTAACATTACTATTAATACACACTTAATTATTTCTGTTAACATCTAGGCCAATCAAGCAGGATGGGTCCCTTTTTGAGTGTTGGTACTCCCACCGGTTTCTTCACGTCAACATTTATGGTGTTTTTCCTTGTCACTACCACCCTAGGCTTGCTCAATTTGGGGTTGGCCTTTTAAGTTAATATAATGTTGTCAACCTGATTTGAGACCATGCTCCATTGTAAAAAGATTTATCTAAATAAATCTGACTTCACTTGACATGAGTATAACTTGCATCAGGTTGTGTTCAGTTGAAAGAAAATCTACAATGTTCAATCAATGTTTAGACTCCAACAGAGGGCTTCACTGTAGTGTATTCTCTCAACGCAACCCATATTTCTAACATTAGCCGAAGAACATTGTAACACAGTAATGTGGAATCACGGACTATTAAAAAGAAAAAGACAATTGTACTTGCTCAGTTGTATAAAGAGGTTGTTAAAGAACAGGCCTGTTCCATATTAAATAAAAACATATTAGACTAAAACCAGTTGCCTTAACTGTAGTAAATTATTGCTGCAATATATTGTATCTACCAGGGCAACAAAGACATTTTTAATCTTGGTATATGCTTTAGTAATAATGATTTGAAGCGATGCCTGACATTAACTTCAGAGAGCCTGTAAAAATGAAATATGAAATCTGTTATGGAATAGCAGAAGATTTTAAGGCAAGGCAGCAAATGTTTGCACCTTTTTACAATGCCAATAATGTTGTATTTTTAGTTGTGAGATAGAATTTCATCATCTAAGCTGAAGTTTGGCTCCAATTTATTTATCACCAGTCAGAGGTTTACACTGATCAGGGCCATGGTGGATGCGGAGACTATCCCTGTGATTATGGTGACCTAGTGGTTAAAGTACTGAACTATGAACCAGAAGGTCCAGGGTTCAAATCCCACATCTGCCAAGGTACCACAGTTGAGTCCCTAAGCAAGGCCCTTAACCCACAATTACTTGGATTGTAAGACTGTATAAACTGTAAGTCGCTCTGGATAAGAGCGTCTGCTAAATGACGTTAAATTTAAACGCATCTCAGGAATAGAAATCTAAAGGAATGCAGCGCTAAATGGCAATTACAGGACTAATACACCTACCAGTAGGTTGGCATAATGTTTTGGATGAGAAACAAGAACACAGATACCAATCACAGCTAACCCATGTTACCTATAAAGAAATTAGCTTCTACACGTATCTCTTTATGGGATCTACAGTTTTGTGAAAGGGACAGTATTGACCTTGGAACACTGGGAAGGTTTCCCCCTTTTTTGAAAAATGCAGATAGATTAAAAATATCCCCTAATGGATTTCCATATGTGATGCATGCATTATCTGCCTGCTCTTACAGCTTTGTATGTGAATATGCATTAAGCAACCGCAAGCAAAATGGGAGGATGCATGACGTCCTCAGAGAGCTCATTCTTCTGTCTTGTTTTAGCTCTTTTCTCTGGATGAGACCTACTCAGAGTTTTACTAACTAACAATGCTACACTAAATGTAGGACTAAGTGGGAATCTTAACTGGATTAGACAGTGGATTGTCGCCATTCTCCTTTGTTTCCCATCGGAATGCTTTATTAATATTTAATAGAAAAGCTTTCTTCCTTTCTCTCCATGTCTTGGCTAGGCTTCCCCCTACTGCTGCCTATTGATTTCAGCCAATGTTTTCACAGGATAAAGTTGTGCAACCCAATCTGAGGATTATTGGTTTCACTCATCTCCATCAACATTTAATGGCAAGCTGGAGAGTGGAACTGAGAAGTGAGTTTAATGGGACAGTACTGAAAATTACTTCTGAATCTGTAAAACCCTAAGTAGTGACAAAAGTAGAACAATAGACAAGTGGCTCAATTGCAAAGCATGTGGCTTATCGGTATGCTTTGTGCCTAACCTGAGGCATTAAATCTGTAAAGATTGCATTGCTTGCCTTCTTCAACAAACAAGGAAATTATTCTGCAGGACAAGTATTTTTAAATCAACCAAACAAGCAACAAACAAGAAAACTAAGCAAACTGAATCGACTGAGTCTAATAAAATGCTCCTTAAGAGATTTTGCCAATTAAAAGTTAGTTTTAGTACTGCTTTGCAGGAACTAATTAGGAATCTGCAGCTGTACATTGTGGAGATCATTCAGAGCAACATTTGTTATTTTCCATTGTTATTTTTCATATCTCTCATCACACAATAAACCAGTCCAGTGTCTTAGGCAGTATGATTCTGGACCCTGCACCTGTGCACCCAAGGAAGAGGTTCTAAAGAGGGGTAGTACTGAGAAGAAAGCACACTGGAAGAAAAAAATCAGGTCAGATCAGATCAAAGTGCTGTGTATTCATGAGTTCATGCCACTCATGGGACTCATTAGTGCAGAAAACAGATTTACTTTGAGATTTTGATATCATAATTGAATTTAATATCCATAAGTGTAATAGGCTGTGCTATCTAAATGGAAGGGATGACATTTCTGCCTCCATTATCCACTGTTTGAGAACTAAAAGCACCATGTTGTAGTTTACTCAACATGACTTGGATATTGGCAATTAATGTACTTGAATAAATTCTGTCCATAGTAATCATTTTGATGTTACACAGGCATTAACGTGCAACCAAATTTCATTTAGCCATTTCATGCAGTGATATTATAACATATATTGTTACATAGTGCACTCCAGTAAGTGGTTTACAAAGCTTGAACACTCATGTCCATAATCCAGTGGAGACAACTTGGAGACAACAGAGTTTAGAGAATTACAAGCCCTTGATGTCATTTAGAATTCAATTCCGATAAAAGTGCTGTATCAGAGCTGGCTGGCTGGAGACTTTTCTTCCTCTATCAATCACTCTTTCCCTTGATAATGACTTGCTCAATAGTTCAGGGCAAGTAGCTGGATGCATGTCAGATAAGGGAGGAAGAATTAAGCAGATAGGACAATTCTTCACTCTCAGGTCAGTAACTCTTAGTTCCACTCCTCTTAGAATGTATTCTGGTCTGCACTGATACAAATGCATTAAGTGAAATTCGGTGTGATATGTTGCACATTCATAGACAGTACAGTATGTCAGGGGAGTAGCCTGTCCTAAGAATCTGGGTTCATCAGCCATTTTCTCACTCAAAAACCAGGTAGTTGGACCAGTAGCTGCAACCTTCTACACGTGAGCTCTCAGATGCCAGGCTGGTGTCACAATGGTTGATGGACAGGACTGGAAAAGACATTCTTTATTCTCAGGGACATTTTTTAACCGCAGAGCAGCACCAATTATGGGCTTCTTTTTTGTCCTCCTAGTCACAAATTACATATGACAGCTTTAATGTTTTATCTTACTCAGCTGCCACTGTGCTATTGTTTTAAATCAACTGTCTCGAGAGGTGTACTAACTCTGGGATTTTATCACTATTGGTTTACACATACACCTACTTAGTAATTGGCCAGGAATTTTAACTGGTATACTGGTATATACCAGTTTACACAGGATACTTACTTTTGGGAACTTTCACACTTTCAATACCTCCCCAGTTAATTCCAGGTGCATGTACATGACTAAACAAGGTTTTTAAAAGCACTATTATGATAATACCTCAGCTTTATAGGTCATATGAAAATGCAAAGACTTTATCTGGGGTTCTATAAAAACGCCATTTTGAGAGCCATTAATGTACAATGTTTGTGTAGTTTCATTTTTATTAACACAGCATGTCCAAGAGAAGACCTCATAAACAGACTCAATGTTCAATATAAACTCAATACAATACACTAGTGGTGAATTCTACCATTTTTTTGTGCTTATGTTGTTTCATTGCATAGTCTAGAAAATCCATCCTACATAATAATTTACCTTATACTCTCCTGCATCTATTATAATTCCTTTCACAAAACATACACAGAAGATCACAATTATACAAAGATTTCATCATTTATCTTGTGGTTTCTACTCTGTGGAATGTTTGGTCAGAGATCCATTTGTTATTCCCTCAGCCATTTCAAATGTGCCTCTTCTCTCGCCACATACCCTACAGTGCATCAACTTCTCCGGTCCAGCAGAGTTGGGCAAAGATGGAGGGCGAGTCATGTTCCCCAAACACATTGTGTGCCTCTTATTCATACATGTCTTGGTCCAGCTGAATTGTTTGTGTCAGCTTCACATGGCTCACCCACAGAGACCCTTCAAATGAACTAAAATAACCCCCGGTACATCTTAGTATGTCATGAAACCAAAAATGATACTTGATGGAAGACCTTTCAGTTTTATCTGGACCAAATAACGCCAAGAGATGTGCTAATATTATTTGTGTTATTTACTCATTTCTAATTCTCATCTAATAAACTAACGATTCATTTTTTTTATTTGTTATTTATTCATCTTCAATATATGCTTAATACAATTCATGGTTATGGGCTGTGCTGAACCTAAACAGTGAGGCAGGGTGCCATCGCAAAACACATGAACACAAACTTACTGACACTGGACCACTTGACAGCTGACATAATACATCTTTATAATCAACCAAATGACCCAAAACAACCTGCACAGACACTATGTTTACCTCCACATACATAGCAGTAGGGTAAGGACTTTCTCCCAGGCCTCTGGAGCTATGAGGTGAAAACTCTTATCACGCTCATACATTTACAATGTATGTAAGGTCCTTCCATCCAATATAAAATATCTAGGTTTTCCGAGGTGTGTGGGTTCCCATTTGAAGCATAGTCCTGCCAAGATTTCTAACTTATAACATTTAGAAAGTTTTTCCTTTCCACTCTCTCCTTATGCTTACTCACTGGGGTTCTGGGCTTTAATGACTGTAAAACTGCCTTGAAACATAACTTAGTTGTAATGGACACTGATTCAAATGTGCTGTACACAACAATTTTTATATACACACATCCTCCTACAAATGTCATGTCAAGTCAGATTAATTTCAATAGGGCTTTTTACAGTGGAGCATTGTCTCTAAGCAGTTTTACAACATTATATTATCTTAAAAGGCCAATCCCAAATTGAGCAAGCCTAGGGCAACAAATAATATATTTCAGTCTGTATCAGCTCAAGGACAGCAGAGGACAGAAATGCCGAATAACAGAAACAGAAATTGTAGATAGTTCAAGTTAATTAAAATATATAGAATATGATGGATCTATTCTGGGATGTTTATATTACAGATAAAAACACAGTAGGTGGGAAAATCATAAAAAAAACCCATAAAACAATCCACTTCCTAACTCTCACTATATTTTTCTCTCTCACGGTGTAAGAAGTGATATTTTGTTTGCTACAGAGTTTCGATACTGGAATTAAATTCTCGACCAAAATGAGCTTTAAAAACTTTGTTGAATAACATGGCTTCTGTTTATTGCTAGACCACGTTTAAGGATAACACAAGTCTAACAGATAAGGCCCTGAAAACATGCATAAATAATTATATGAATAAATGATTTTAATTTACCTTAAAGTTCGAAGTCAGTACATTTATGTTTTTAAAGAAATGAACACTTCTGTGCAATCAGAAACGAGTACACCATGGTATTATATCATTTAATCTAACTTGGCCTCTCTAATAAAAATAATGTTTCTACTGTAATTTTTAACATATGGAGGGTACATGGTGCATGAGAATAATCCTGCTACAGAAGAAGCATTTTGTAGGAACTATCAGAAGACTGATGGGGTGATGCAAGGTGATTCAGGGGGCAGAACTCATTAAGACATTAGTCTTTTACCCGCTGGGAGAAAAGTTCCTTCACAACCACAGGAGAGACTCTGGAGAGAGGCTTCATTACTCAGCTTATCAACCAGATATATTTAACAGTGCACTGCTTGCAGTGGAGCCATTTAGACTTTTGCTCTTGTCAAAGAGGTATTTTGAACACCATCTTGTCTTAATCTAGAATAAACTTGCATGTTGCATGTCAAGATCAATAAGCTGTGCATGCATAAGAAGGATGAAGCTAGTCAGTAATAGACATGTCATCTACAGTTCCCTGAGGTATCTTGAATGACTCATCTATTATTTCAAATCACCTACATAAAGTTAAGTCCGTGAGTATTTGTCTGGACTAACCAAAGCTTATTGGAATTGAACACACTACGCAACATACTATAATCAACATGTGAAAGCCCAAAAGCAACCCAAGAAATTTGGTCCACAAAAAAAATGGTCCCTCATAAAAAAGGTATAACTGAGAATGATTCTGCAGTGAAGTCATGGAGATAAATGGAGGCGAGCTTTAGCATTCCCTGAACACAGTGGCTGTGTTACGTATGGTTCTTCGATAGCACTATGGTAACTTTTACTGTGGTAACTATGGCCCTCTCCTGTAGTGCATCATTAAGTGATAAATATGAAGTAAGCTAGTGACTGGTGCATAGCGTGCAAGAGGCAGATTGTTTATTCTCCCCCAAGAGAGCCTTTAAAATGGGACTTCCAGCAGCTTGGCCACATAGGACAACATAGCGCAAAACAATACCTAATAATTAACTCTGCTCTCCCTTTTCCAAATGATTGGTTAGTTCCGCTCATGGCTGGGCTACCAGAACACTGAATGGGAAGGGAAGAAAGCATGCATTGGCAAACATTACATTCCATGTATTAAACTGGGTGAATCTCTGGCACAGTGGAATAGCTCAACAAAGACACTGAACCACCATTGTAGAATAAGTACTCTTTCTTCTTCAATTTATAACCAACCAGTCACATGTGTATACTTCAAGGTATTTTATTTTAACCCTGTGAAGCCTAAATGTCTTCATTTCTATTTTTTTGTATAAATAGCATCTAAAACAATCAGATGTCCTATCAATAGTTAATCTAGTGAATCTAGCAAAAGACTAGGAAAGTTGAGGAATGTTCAAAAACATCTGTTTGAAACATTCCATTGGAACATCCCCAAAAGGCTCAGTCAAGTAAGGATGGTGTAAGGTTCACCACTTTGTAAACAACTGCATGAGCAAAAAGTCCAACAGTTTAAGAACAATGTTTCTCATTGTGCAATTGCAAGGAATTTAGGGATTTCGTCATCTACAGACCATATTATTATCAAAAGATTCAGAGAATTTGGAGAAACATCGAATGCCCACGACCTTTGATCCCTCAGCGGGTACTGCATTAAAAATTATGTAACAGATGGGCTTAGAAACACTTCAAAAAACCATTAGTAAGTAAACACAGTTTATCATTCCATCTACTCCATCTACAAGTTTTCAAGGACGTCTTTACTTATTTCAGCAAGACAATGCCAAACCACATTCTGCACGTGTTACAACAGCATGCCTTGTAGTAAAAGAGTGCAAATACTAGAGTGGCCAGACCTGTCTCCCACTGGAAATGTGTGGCGCATTATGAAGCACAAAACACAACATCGGAGACCCTGGACTGTTGACCAACTGAACTTTTAAAAGAATGCAGCAAAGATGGGAAAGAATTACATCTACGAAGCTTCAATAATTAGTGTCCTCAGTTTCCAAAACGCTTATTGAGTGTTGTTAAAAGGAAAGGTGATGTAACTCAGTGGTCAACATGCCCCCGTCCCAACTCTTTTGGAATGTGCGGCATGGCATCAATTTAAAAAAGAGGGTTTGCAAAAAACAATAAGGTTTTAAAACCTTAATTATCTTGTCTTTGTAGTGTATTCAATTGAATATACAGTCGAATCCGGTAAATTGGACCACCGGTTAATGGGACCAGCCGCTTATTTGGACCAAATCCTAAAGTACCGAAACAAATCCTATTATATATATGTAATGTTATTTGCTTATTTGGACACATTTAATTATGATTATGTGATGAGTCCAATAGAACAAGAGAGCAAGTAAATTTGAGAAACGTATACATGAAGATTTTTGATTTGGCCGTTTTTTTCATTAGTACACAAATAATGCCAGTGCCACATTTAACAATAAGGATGGCTCAAGTAATCGGCAGGGTTTTTTAGTTGGCACTGTCAGTATAAAAGAATGACACTCGGACCGACCTCTCAGGCACCTCTAATACTGCCTGTATGTGGTGACCTGAGTGGGCCAGAGACATTTTAGACAAGGGCTGCAGCTGTGAATATGGAAATCTGCCAAGCTGTAATTGCTGTAAACGAAGGATTCTTAATTGGATATAAAATTTGACATGCATCACTGACTATCATATAGTTTATACACTAACATTCGAATCCATTACGAAATGGACGTTTTTAAATCAGGTTGCCTACGTTGACAGTGATGTTATTTACTAGAATGATGTCACCAAAATCATCTGATTGTATCAATTACAGCTTTGCAGATGTTTGGTATTCTAGCTGTCAGTTTTCATAAATAGTAGATTTCTACCCACAACCTCTGTAGCTCTTCCAGATGTGGGACTAGTCTGTGGAGCGACCTCCCTGATTTGTCTTTTCTGTTTAAGATTGCCCTGGTATTTGGTGTGTAAAATTTAAGCAAACCGCCAACCTAAATTCGGTATGCCATCTGTTTCTCAATCACACGACTCTCATCTATGTCTTCTCTTACTCCTACAGAGTTGTGTGCCAGGGTGAGCTTCTTAATCTCTCCTAGATGCAGTTTTTAGTCTTATAGAGATGGACAATGTACAACTTCTCTAGTTTCTTGGCTCTCTGACATGAAAAGCCTTCATTTTACAACTCAAGTCATGTTTCCTTACTCGAGCTGTGATGTTTTGGTCATGCCAAGGAAACACAGGTTACTTTGCTTTACTGAACAGAATAGCCGGTATTGAGTATGGTAACAGAATTACAAATAATTCTCTAATATTCTATTATATTAGTTACCACTAAGACGCTGGAGGTGTGGCGGTTGACGGCAATGCTTTTGAGGTAATGGTAAACATATACAGTCGATTCCGGTTAATGGGACCAGCCGCTTATTTGGACCAAATCCTTAAGTACCGAAACAAATCCTTTTATATATTAGGAACTCTTCGTCTCTGGCATCACTACCCGAAAACTCCCGAGTTTCTTTCCAGCCCACTGCTGCCACCTACAGGTCTTTGCCTAACATTTCCATATACTACAAAAAAGAAGCCACAAGTCGCCACTTAGCCACTGCAAAAGCGCGTCAGATCACACTGGATAAGTTCTTCAAACGTTGAC
>JAVSBV010171789.1:0-13796 GCA_033117975.1 Parotocinclus spilosoma | reverse complement strand
TAAATAATGCATGTCTTGTGGCAGGAAACCAGAGTACCCAGAGTAAACCCACGCGGACACATGCAGACTCCACACATAAAGGACTCAGGCCACTGCTCCCTAAGATCTAACAAAGGACCTTTTTGCTGTGAGGTCAGTGGTGCTACCCACCAAGCCACTGTTCCATACGACAGGATGGGTAAGCTGACTGGAAAAAAAAAATTCATAAATATAACATAGAAATCTGTGCACTAAAACCACATATATTCTTACATTTAAGTCTATATACAGGCTAATTATTTTATTAGTTCTTCTCTTTTATTACAATAATTTGTGACACGATGGCACTGAATCGGCTAAACAGGGTGATTAAGGTTTCGTTGTTTTTTATGTAGCCACGCAATTTTGCAGTTAAATTTGTTTTATGGAACAGCTTCCTCAAAGTCTTGTAAATCAGTTCTTATTCAAATCTCTGACTAAGATTTATTATTTGTATGTCAGACAGAGAATAACACAGATACCTTTGATTTAATGGATCACAGCAAAGCATTTTGCCCTATGGTAACTTTAGCAGCCCCAGTGGCCCAGTGGTAAGTACAAGCTGTTAGAAACAGCAGTGTCGGAGGGCCTTGGATCATCCCACTTGGGGTTGCAATGTTAAGGTTGAGTGGCGCATTTATGTAAAAACCCCATCCAGGAGGTGTATTCCTACCGCTGGTCTCAAGCATGGATCTCTATGGAGGGTTGTACCAGGAAGGGCATCTGATGAACAATGAAAATGAACCATATCTAATACGTGAATAGTTTGCTCTGGTGACCTCTAATGGGGCAGCTGACAGATTTATGTAAAGCGATGAAAAAGTGCAGTCTACTTGGTAGTTCATACAACCAGAAGTCACTCTCCAAGTCACATGGCTTTGTAAAGCTGGTGTTCAAATCAACTGCCTGCAAGCCTGCTTCTATTATGTGGTCGGATGACCACCCATATAACAAGCAGTTAGCACTAAAACAAAGCTTCCAACAAGTTCAAAGAAACTGAATTATGTGGGCCATGCTGAAGTCAGGCTAGGGCACAATGTGACACTCTTCACTTAGGTCTTGGGATATAATCACTCTGGGGAATTACACTGAGTATCCATAAGTCTGTAGAAGCCACACAATTGTACAAAAGCCAACTGTCTATATGGTGCTTTGGAAATGATAGATGTGGGTTATGGATCTTGCAGTACGTTTTAGTTTTTTTTCTAAAAAGTCTGGAAGTTCTACAGAGAAATATGTGTAAGAATAATGGCCAACAGCAAACACTCATAATTGGTCAGACTCCTTCCTTTCTCTTTGCAGATGTGAAAGACAGAATTTTAACATATGACTGACTGATGCTGCACATTCCTGATCTCTAGTTACTTACCAGAGAAACACTGAACTGCTGGTGGCCAGTGCAATGAAAAAACATACTTTACTGATGTGTTTCTATTTCATTTAAAGTAAAGTTTCCTATCTCAGATTGTTTTATATAAAACGTTCATTTCTTTATGTGAGAAAATGCAAATGAATGTGTTAAATCTGTAAGATGTAGCATCAATAGAATCCTTTCAATCTCGCAGTGTTTATGATATCTTAAAAAGTAATTATTTCTATAAACCATGTAGGGTCAGTATGAGTTGAGATAATAATTTGATATGAAAGAGCACATTTTGAGTGCCAATAAAAGTAAGCTGTATTGAAGGAATGTACTCCAGAGCACTTTCTCATATATTTTAATAGTTTTTATCATAGTGTAGGCCAAATTAAAACCTATTAATTTTTGTTTTTTGTCTGAGATGTGCCATTATTTTAAGTTTATATATATACACAGCATATATCAAAAGTAATGAATCACCCATGTACACTTATTGATTAAAAATATATTGATATAAATGTTGGTTCCATGAGTGCATGATGACAATCAGTTTTATTGTCCACAACCAGACACAAATGGCACCTTCACTTCACACCTGTCACTGCACAGATAAATTCTATGTGCGTAGCAAAAGGCAATTTGTTGTCACTGCACGCACCATGTGTCTTGCTATTGCTATTTGCAGTGCTGTAATGAATGTAAAACCTGGACTACTACAGACCTTTAGCAATGAATTCAGGTTCTGTTTGGAATCCAACAACACTCAGGTCCTAACTTTGCTGTGGGGTGACACAATGTCCCATCTTACTCTGGGGAGCGATCTTATATGACAGTTGGTCACCCATAGTAATGATTCAAGGGACACTAACAACTGCACAAGACAACAACCAGCCACAAGTGTTGTCTTGCACAGCAGGGCTTTCAACCACTTTTTAAAGCAGGATAATGTTTGAATACACACAGCAAGGATTTTCCAAGTATGTCACTGCCAGTTTGCAACACTTCTATGGCCATTCCGAATGTCAGATTTATTGCAAAAAATCAAGCATTTGTGTGGAAATGTGATAAGATACAAGATACAAGATACAATACTGAACCTGTATACCTCCATGTCCAACTGTATCTCATGAATGCCACCATCTTGTGCGACAAGATAAAATAAAAAATATAACTATTGGTTAATCATTTGAATGTGCTCAGTCCATATAATGCTATTTTTATGTATTTGCTCATTTTGTGCTAAAAATGCATATAAAGAGTAACACGACATTTTGTGTAACAGTAATGGAATAACCAAGTTAAATAAAATCAAGTTGCCTGAGCTTGACCAGTCTTAATTAAGAATAGTTAAGTAATTTAATATTTGTGTTAAACCTTAAGTTGTAGTAGTTAAAACAATCAAATGGCACACATTCGTGTGAGTCATATATAGAGGAAAAAGTTGCAATTACATATTTATAGAGTGAAAACTGCAAATTGATGTTACATCATTTGGAATGCATAAGAATACTGCAAACTTTAAGACATTAGGCTTTAATGCTGTCAGAGAGCGCATAGAATGAATCACATCCAACAAATAAATTACAGATTCTTCTAGCTTTGATTGATGGAAAGATATGTTAATGTGATATCCCTGAAATATTATCTGCTTTGCTGTTTCATGATCATGGCCTAGTTCCCTGTGTGTTTCTCCTCTAAGGGCCAACATCTGGTTCTTTTAGTGGTGCTTGTTTCTGATGAACAGACAACCACTATGACAACTTTCAACATTTGTCATTCTAAATAAAGAATATACGCACTCTGACAAATACTAATACTAATACTTCTATGCCTCCACAACAGCAAAGCCTTTAATTTAGAAGCTCATTAAACTACCTGACACTTTGAAATTGTAGCATTTCAAAATAAAATATCCCCTAATTTGTGGGAGCTATTTCATTACGAATGTTTCACTATTTTTGTGAGCAGTGTAGGTTGAGCCCTGTCATTTTACCTTTAGAATATTTCAGAATGTAGCCTTCAAGCAGTTGCAAGGACAAATATATAAATTCGCCTCAGGTTACTGCGGTTAAAGTTATGATCAGGGGTAGGTGTAGGTTTAGCATTAATCAGTGGTCAATATGTCAATGGAAGATTCCAATGATCTCCAATGATAGTGATGACTAAATAATTGTATTGGTAATTGGAACATTTCTTGACACCTACATATGTATCTTTTAATTGTCTATTGCACTCTGCTTTAGTATTTCTTTGCTGCAACTTTTTATAACCTTGAATATAAATTATACAGCTACAGATGTATGTAATATTAGAATAGCGCATGAACTTTTTAGATGTAAACAAATCTGATCTGTTTACTCTTGAATCTTTCAAAGCTCTCCCCATTTCAGCTGGTCAGATCATCTGATGCTGTTCTTTGTAATGTCGGTTTTGTGCCAAGCGACTTTTAAGACAAACATCTCAAAATCTCAATCTCTGTGCCAAAACATTGTCTCTAAATCAGGGTCACATGAAGAATTTTAGCTCTTTTCTAGCTGGTACTGCGGTCCAAAACACATGGGAAAAAATCTTAAAACAAATTGTAAAGCAAGCAGGATATTTTATTCCTCAAATTAGCCCACCACAATTGACAAATTCCATCATTTTAATTTGCACATTTTAAAAGCTGACAACCACATTTGGCATATAAACACTACCAAATTAACTCTGTGTTGATGACTAAGTGTATTTATTCCAAACATCCTTTATTTTGCATTTTAGAACACTTTTTGGATAATGTAAAGAGCAGCTCCAAATAAGATTATTATTCCAGTACTTTGAGCAAGATGTAACATCTGCATTTTTAATGGCATGCACAAGTATTTAGTACAGGCCTTTCCAAACAGAGGCATTGTGAGCTAAATAAAACTGGAGTGTTGTATGGTTTACCTATTATAAGTCACATTGAAATCCAATACTTCTCAACTCTGTCACACCCACGAACTCCTTCCTTGTTATCGAGGAGCTATGGGACTCAACTTCCCACGGAATGTGTGGTTCAACTGAAGAACTGGTCATGCTCACCTGTGTGTCATCGCGTGTCATAAACTGTTATTTATACCCCACAGTATCTCTCCATCTCTGCGAGGTATTGCCTGAGTTTCCATGTTGCCCATGTCTCTGTACCATTTTCTTTTTTCAGTTTGCGTAGCTCTGGATTTTTTTGCTATTTCTCCAATTCTGTCCTTACTTCTACTTAACAATAACACCCTCGTCTCCTGTCTGCAAGTGCCTCTTGTGTTTGTGTGACACAAAGTGAGTTGCCACTACAACTCACTTAGCCAAGAACACTTAGCCAACTTCATGTCTAGCTAGCAAAAAAACGTTTCTTTTTTCATAAAAGAGTGGTTTAATGATAGAAAAAAGTTGCAGTGTGTGGTGGTAGGGTGGCACACTAGCGGGTTTTCCATTCACCAAGTTCTTGAATTCTGAATGCACGCAAAGAAAAACCTATATGAAAGAAGTTCATAATTAAAAAAACACCCAAATATCTCAAGAATACTTATAAGCCAGGATGGGGTGGAAAAATATCGCTAAAGCTGAAATGCGTAAATGTTTGATGGAAAAGTTTTTTGATTGGCAGATCAACTCACAGCATTTAGTTCTACCTAATCAGACAAAAATTAAATCAGTTTCATTACATTCAGACATGATGTAATAGTCAACCTGACTGAATGTAAAATGTGTGTAGTGTTATTCCCTTGGAATGATTTTTTCTGATCCTTGCTTGCCGTTTTCAGTAAAACCGTTTTCGGATTGACGTTTGCCTGTGGCTTTGCATTGAGTAGGTGGTATTGGTAGGAGTGAGAGCACCAACTGAATGATGGTCATTGGCAAACTTCAAATGGGCCTGGGCATTTGCTGGCTTGAGCTGTGGAACCTTGCGTGGCCTTAAGGATTTTTATCCATGATGGCATAGTGTGTTAGTAACGGTCATCTTTGAGACTGTTTTGAGACAGTTGTTTCCTTCTCAACAAGCTGCTTGCCTATAGTTTGTAGCCCATCCCAGCCTTGTGCAGGTCTACAATTTTGTCCCTAGTATCCTTAGGCAGCTATTAGGCAGGTTTGTGAGAGCCAGAATTATTGGTAGCTGATGAAATGCACATTTCATGCAATAAAATGCAAATTAATTATTTAAAACCATACAATGTGATTTTTTTTATTCTGTCTCTTACAGACAGATATAAAAGGCTCTCAGATGCTACTTCTGGGCAGTGTACCTCATGGTGAGATACTGTTGACTACTAGACATGGTTCTGTGACGCATTCCCGTCCCATCTAGTACCATTAATGCTAAATTGGTTATCAATCTGATGACCAGGCAGGTCAAAAATTAATGGGATTGAAGAAATTAGGGAGTTATCAAAATATCAAAACATTAAATGAATTATCTAAAAATAGATTATATAGGACAATTCTGCATATCATACCCTGAGTAAATACCTCAGCAGGAGCACAACAATGTATTATGTTTTGTTACTTCACCAAATAAAGACTTAAAATGTTTAGCTACACAGATTTAAAATATTATTAATAATAAAAAAAAACTATTGTGCGAATTTCATTATAAAGGATGCAGGACAGAGGTGTAGGTATGAAAAGGGACATATTTAAGAAACTCAAAAATGGCAATTCTTATGCATGAAACTCCACACACTCAAAAAAGCACTTGACATGAACATAAATGCAGCTAACAAAAGAGCACACAACACAAATAACATAGTCAACAGGGAACAATGCCCTCTTATTTATACTACTCAACTCACTTGGTAATTGGACATGATGCTATGCAGGCAAGATGAGTTAAACCACATGCACAGGCATACAAACCCAACAGACAAAGATTAACATGGACAAGTGCACGTGAGCAAACACATAAACAGACATAACAGGGCTAGCTTACCAAGCAAGTGTATAGGGCTGAATATGACAATAAGCCTAAAGCTACATCATGACAGTACTGTTTATGACAGTTTGTTGAAATTGTGAGCAAATTTCCTACCCATGCTTATTTGCCTTGAGCAAAGCAGCCTTTTCATGATTAAAATAAAAACTCCAGTAGGAAATATCACCAGGTTTCTGAAAATAGTAGCCATTTGTAGAATTCTGAGTATTGCATATGCAAACTGGTTTGTCACCTTAGCTCCCCAGTAGAAGCATGTAATACTAAATAAATTGTAATTTTAAAAATACTTATAATTCATTCAGTCATTAACTCTGTTAATACTAAATATAACATATAAAATAAATACAAATAAATACATTCATTGTTGGGTTCTGGCTAGAAATTGAAAATGATCCAGCCAGGATGTCTGAAGATGTCTTCCTTGAATGCTAACACCTACAGCATTTGTTTTAAGTTTATGGAAAAAAAATGTCCTTTTGCCTCATCCTTTTTAGCCCATGGAAACATATTTGAAACATTACTGAAATGACACATAGCATATTTCTACTTAGCATTTTAACTTAATAAGTATTAACCTTATTATTAAGGTACTAATTAAGCTTGAATTATTGCAAGTAAAACATTTATCATTCATACAAGCTCTAAATAATAGCATTCTATATTGAGCAAAGATTTACTGATGGCAAAGTATGTTTGATCTAAGAACAAGGTGTAAATGGTTGCAAAAAAAAACAATAAAATAAAAAAAACCCTGAAATACTGATTTATTTGATCAACGATACACTGTGTCCATCCTAGATGCCTCTAAACTCAGTAAAATGGACGTTGTGTGCTCTGGACCAATGATGAAAAGGACCATCAAGACTATTAGCAGTTACTAAGACTAAGTCCAAAAGCCAGTATGGGATTGTATTGTGACAGTGCCCTTGGCCTAGGTAATTTTGAGTTCTGTAATTTTTAACTTTCAAGATAACCTTTCCAGGGATGTTCATGCATTTATCAACAATGGTCCCATGGACATTATTGAAAATCACTAGCAATAAAACATTCCAATTAAAAACACAGTTTATCGCTAGTACCATTAGCAACTACTTTTGCTGGAAGCAATAAGTGTTTAATTTAAATGGGCACAAAATTAATAGTCTGACTTAAGTTGTTTTACAAGTGGACAAGTACATATAATGTATTTCGGCTTCTAGTGCCACAAACTTGCTTATGTGCATTGTTTTTTATTTTAATATTCATATTATTGTGCAGAAAAAGAAATTAAAGGAAGTGGTCAATCTGTCTGATACCTTTTTGTGTGCAGATCACCCAGTGTGTAAAACGAAAGATGTGAAGTATGAGCAAACCCATCTGGATACAATGCACCCAGAGTGATGAGGCTAATTGTATTTTATTGATAAACCGTGAGTAGCATTCTTACTTGTCATTGTTTTTTTATTCAGTCTGTGGTAAATAAACCAGGCCTGGAGAAGCATTCTGTGACTTACCTTATCAAAGGTGGAGTCTTTGAGGTTTGGAAGGCAATGTGTCATTGTGAAACTGTTTTAATACTATATGCACTGGCACCATCCCATAAACCACCTTGTTCCTGCCATATTAAAATTCACAAAATATACATGCAGGCATTTAATACTTTGTTTCATTTATTTAATACGTCATTAATTTCTGTCATGTGTGTCAAGCTGAGGACAAAGCCAACCAGGTTATTCTGCCTGCCCAGTCAGACTTACTCCAGTTGTACTATTTAAGAGCCAATTATGTGCAGTTTGGTTGAATGCACTGCCCATTTGATCTATTCAGGAAATATGTATCTATATAAAAATCTGTAAACATTGATATAATATGATACTTTAGTTTTCCCACCTACAAGGAATGGAAAGGTCTGTAATTGTATAATTGGTACACTTAACTTTGAATTTTATTCCATGAAATAAGTATTTTATTTATACAACATAACTTTATATTTGGTACACATCTTTGTTTGCAATTACAAAGGTCAGATGTTTCCTGTAGTTTGCACACACTGCAGCAGGGAATTTGGCCCACTCGTAAAAATATTCTCCAGTTATTTCAGGTTTCGGGCTTTTGCTGGACAATATTGAGTTTTAGTTTCCTCCAAAGATTGGGATTAGGTCTGGAGACTGGCTATTCCAGTCCCGGACCTTGAAATGCTTTTTATGGAGCCACTCCTTAGTTGCAGCCACCCTGGCTGTGTGTTTCGGGTCATTGTTATTCTGAAATGTCCAGCCATGACATCTTCAATTATTTGCTCCACTGACAGCTCTTTGGTCTTATGCATGGTGGAGAGGTTGGAGTGTGATAAGTACTAAGTATGCGGCCGTGTCTTTTATACAGGTCAGTTAACAGGTGCAATTGATACAGGTAATAAATGCAGAATAGAAGGGCTTCTAAAAGAAAACTGGTTGGTAGGTGATCAAATACTTATTTAATGAAATAAAATGCTAAATAATTCTTTGAAATTCTTTGTAGGTGGGAAAACTTGCAAAATCGCAGTTTCTCAAATACTTAGTGTCCCCACTATTTTTGGGAGCTGTGGTTATGTTCATGGATTGTGCTTCTTGCTTGTTTAGATACTTAAGTTGATACTTATTTATATGCCTGCTTTGATGCTCATTTTGTATGCTGGCTCACTTTGACACTTTCATCTTTACCTCAGAATCCAGTCTCATTTTGCTTTGGCTCTCATTCGCTTTTGTATAACTATACTTATTTGCAATGCTGGTGAACACCTCTGCCCATCATGATTTATCGCTTTTGCTTCTTTAAATCTGGTTGTATACAGCTTTTGTGTGTTTTTTGGAGTTGGGCTATTACGATTATAGTTGGCTATTTTTTCCTTTCCTTCAACCTCTTCCTTTTCTGACAACCCAACCCTGTTTAACCCTGGACTAATTGACCTTTATATTGCTTTTTTCTTTTTGGACTGATCTCAACTACGCATGTGCCTGTGTGTTTTGTACCTCTGCCATCTGCTTTCTATTAAAGTCTGAAGTTCACTAGCTCCCTGCTCTCATCTCCGCTCACTCCCTAAGTGTGACACGCACAGCAGCAACAGTACAGAACAACATAACCATTGTATTGTTTATTAAGAAAAGGTATTATCTAATAGCCGATTAATAGAAATAGAAAATATATGTATCATTAATGTCATTAATTAATATTTAGTATGACACATCACTGGTATTACAATAGTCTATACAATTGAACAGTCTGTCAGTTATATTCAAACTGTTTGCCAGAGCTACAGTGGGGCAAAAAAGAGTGTTTAGTCAGTGCACTGATTGTGCAAGTTCTACTACTTAGAAAGAGGAGAGAGGTCTGTAATTTCCATCATAGGTACACTATGAAAGACAAAATTAGAAAAAAATCCAGGAAATCACATTGTAAATTATGGTGGAAAATAAGTATTTGGTCTGTAACAAAAGTTTAACTTAATACTTTTGTTGGCAATGACAGAGGTCAAACGTTTCCTGTAAGTCTTCACCAGGTTTGCACTCACTGTAGCTGGTATTTTGGCCCATTCCTACATTCAGATCTCCTCTAGAGCAGTGATGTTTTGGGGCTGTCGCTGGGCAACACGGACTCAACTCCCTTCACAAATTTTCTATGGGATTGAGGTCTGGAGATTGGTTAGGCCACTCCAGGACCTTTAAATGCTTTTTACGGAGCCACTCATCCAAGCAGTGTGCTTCGGATCATTGTCATACTGGAAGACCCAGCCACGTTTAATCTTCAATGCTCTCACTGATGGAAAGAGGTTTTGGCTTAAAATCTCACGATACACGGCCCTGTTCGTTGTTCCCTTAACAGATCAGTCGTTCTGTCCCCTTTGCAGAAATACAGCCTCAAAGCATAATGTTTCCATCCACATGCTTCACAGTAGGTATGGTCATTGTGTCGAAATGGACGTTGTGTGCTCTGGACCAATGATGAAAAGGACCATCAAGACTATTAACAGCTACTAAGACTAAGTCCAAAAGCCAGTGTGGTATTGTATTGTGACAGTGCCCTTGGCCTAGGTAATTTTGAGTTCTGTAATTTTTAACTTTCAAGATAACCTTTCCAGGGATGTTCATGCATTTATCAACAATGGTCCCATGGACATTATTGAAAATCACTAGCAATAAAACATTCCAATTAAAAACACAGTTTATCGCTAGTACCATTACCAACTGTCAATCTGTAAAAGAAAGAGGTGGAAAGAGGTTTTGGCTTAAAATCTCACGATACACGGCCCTGTTCGTTCTTCCCTTAACACGGATCAGTCGTTCTGTCCCCTTTGCAGAAATACAGCCCCAAAGCATAATGTCTCCATCCACATGCTTCACAGTAGGTATGGTGTTCTTGGGATGCAACTCAGCATTCTTCTTCTTCTTCTAAACACAACGAGTTTTTACCAAAAAGTTATATTTGTTTCACCTGACCACACAATATTCTCCCTGGCACTGTAGGATTTGAGTCCCTCTCGCGTAGTGTGTTTCTAATGGTAGATTTTGTTATTTTTGGTCCCAGCTTTATGCAGGTCATTCATCAGGTCCGTCCATGTAGTTCTGGGATTTCTGCTCACCATTCTCACGATCACTTTGACCCCACGGAGTTCAGATCTTGCGTGAGGCCCCAGATCGAGGTAGATTATCAATGGTCTTGTATGTCTTCCATTTTCTTACAAATGCTCCCACAGTTTATTTATTCACACCAGCCTGCATACCTATTGTATTGTAGATCTTTTATACAGATAACGAGGTCAAACAGGTGCCATTAATACAGGTAACGAAAGGGGGACAGAAGAGCTTTTTAAAGAAGTAGTTACAGGTCTGTGATAGCCAAAAATCTTGCTTGTTTGTTATTGACCAAATACTTATTTTACACCATAATTTACAAATAAATTCTTTAAAAATCCTACATTTTCCTGGAATTTTTTTCTCACCTATCTCACCTTGTACCTATGATGAAAATCAGACTTCTCTCTCAGACTTCTTTTTTAAGTAGGAGAACTTGAACAATCAGTGGCTGACTAAATACTTTTTTGCACACATCCCACTCAGGGTTTTTTAACTTGGAGATTGAAACAAAGGAATGCAGTGAAAATAAGTCAATGTTATAATAAGATAATAGTGGCTAAGCACCATCTACATCCCACAAACTCTTGACGATTAATTTATTCAAAACCTAAAACAACCTACACTGCATTTCATTCCCACAGTGTCAACAGCATGAAATTAGCCTAGCAATGGAATGTTTTAAATACTGCAGGTACAAATGAGAATGCATGTACAATAGAAATCACACAAAAATCCACTACATATATTTTGAAAAGAAATAACATTAGGAACATAAAAAAACATGAAGAAAAATAAGGCACATGTTTACAAAGAGTATGGAAAGGGAATATAATTTATAAATGTCCACAGTGTGGGTTTATGGCATAATGTTAACAAAGGTAAGCCTCAAGCCTTCCAAACTGCTATGGCACCTGCAATCTCTACACTTAACTTCAGTCATTGACTGTGCATGCATAGTATAAACCACCACATTAAGTGGGATAGATGACAATGTAATTTTACATGATTACCTGTATATCTATATACAACACAATTCATTCTGGAAGTCTTCATACCCTTTCACTTTCTTCACATTATGCTATTTTGCATCCTTGTTCTAAAATTACATTTGAGATTTGATATCACGCATTATTATGAGCTCAATACCCCACAATGGAAACATAATTTTCAAAACTTTTGCAAATGTTTTAAAAAGGAAAAGTAATTCTAGTTTGCTAACAATTACAGCTAACAATTCATATCAGAGCAAAAGTCAAGCCACAAAGATATAAGAATGGCCTGTAGATCCCAGAGACAGGATTGTGTTGTATTCTAACAGTATTTTGTTTTGTTGAAAAATGCAAAACCACTGGCACTGATTAGGGGTTCTACATAACAATAGGAAAGACAGAAAGTGTAGATAGAAATATAGAAAATGTATGTATCAGGGTGGGTGTATCTACAAAAAGGGGTGCATTTCAAAGAAGGTTAAGAACCATGGCATATAATTTAGTATATTTCCAGAAATATCCAAACTTCATATTTTCAGCTTCCCCAACAAATACAATTACCTATATCTAAAACAGCAAAAAAGGAAGACAAAGCTCTTGCCTAGTTTTTTCTGAACATGTTTTATTTTATTTCTGTCTGCCTACATCCCATCCCATCCCATCAATAAGCGAGTTAAAGCCCCCGATCCCCAAATGGGGATCATGGTTTTTAATGGGTTAAAAGGCTATGAGTTCACAAGTTTTACCACGTTGCAACTGTTGGGCTCTTCAGCAAACTGATTTGTAAATGTAATATAATGAGTAGTGTATATATTATCTCATGTGGGATAGGGAGGCTTGATTTGACTTGGCTTGGTTTTGACTCTGGAATGCTCATTTTGGACAGTTGTGAGCTCCTCCACACTGCTACTGTTGAGACCTTGACGAGAGCTCTTGAGTCAGTTGAAAGTAGTTATGGATAAGGATGGTTGCTATATCTAAACACATACCATACTGCATGTCACATCAGACATAAAAGGCCGAACCTCAGCACTTCCAGTCATCATTATCAATTCACTTTTTAAGTAGCTGATCTCCTGGACTTTGACTGTAACATAGCTGGCAAAAAACTAAGCTGCAGCAAGTTTGTTTAATTATTTCAACTACATGTATTACAAGCAGCATTTGGGATATTAAAGAATACCAAAATTTGTATTAATATTTTAGTATTCTATGGCTACTGCGTTGATATTTGTGTATTTATGGTGTTTCAAAACACACACAATAGTCTTTCCATAATTGCGAGGACACACACACACACACAAACACACACAACAGAAAGAAGCTCTAGGCAGAGCTTCAGTCACGTGGTTAAACGACTAACAGGTGCACTAAGTCTAAATGAAATGCTAGTTTGACAGTTTATGTTTAAGTAAATGTTTATTTTTATTAAATTATATTTGAGTATATACTGCATTGTGGACTTGCTATGGGTTATGGTTGAGTCGTGACTATACGTAAGAAAATGAACGCGACTGTCGCAGGAGGCAGTCCAGTGCTGATAGTAAAACCTGTGAGTTAATCCTAACTATTGACTACCATACGCAACACAACAAGTAAAATAGTAGCATCATCCACCTACAAACATTTTCAGATGCACATAAGTCACAACGCTCACACAATGAAAGATCTTTAACCACAATTCTTTTTTATTCCTCCATATTAGATGGTCCTTGATATTCCACTGTCATGTTAATTAGAATCGAAGCGTACAGGTAAAAACACGACTTACCTCCGTCGCCATGTTGCCATCAGCCAGTGCATCAGTACCAATGTTCCGTCGCTGTGTGTGTGTGTGTGTGTGTGTGTGTGTGTGTGTGTGTGTGTGTGTGTGTGTGTGTGTGTGTGTGTGTGTG
>JAVSBV010171769.1:0-13799 GCA_033117975.1 Parotocinclus spilosoma | reverse complement strand
ATAGGGGCCCGGAGCAGCGTCTTCAGGTTGTTGTGATTTACCCCACGCTGGCGGAGCCGAGGAGAGCAAATGCGGTGTTCCAATGGGTTCCATAAAACGCCAGATCGCTGCAGATGATATATATAATCCATGCTTCATAAGGCGACTGGACCTAGTGCGTGTCAAGTAGATCTTCATCTTCACAAGCCTACCGCTACGTTTGCCACGGTGGCAGCGTCGCTTTTGACGCGATGTTTGAGCCGACGCCCGGCACAGGTAAGATGGAATATCCGAGAGTAAAGTGGATCGAGTTCTCTGTCCATTGTCATCGAACGCACCTAGTTTGGTGACGATATTCCTGATATCCAGGAGGGATTTACGGTCATACACTAGTAAAGACCTACTTTGTGAAAATCCAACGTTTAACAACAACAAAAACATAAAACACAGTGAGAGTAACAGATGGCCAGCCACATACACCGGCGCCATCTTCCTTTAAGTCAGCTACAATATCTCAAGAGATACAGCAATAAGTGAGAAGATGCATACACAATTAAATTAATTGGTCAAGTTTATTCCCTCCTTCTTTCTTGATTTGCTGCGCTACCATTATTTCCGTTTTTTTGAGCGCCCATGGGAGACAATTTCACCCCGCCTTTATTATAACTGCGGTGTGATTCCTTGGTCCTTATTTTTTATAAAACTAATTTTTATTGGTTTTCTGTCTTTGTTAGATATTGTTTGAATAGTATTTCCTTTAGTCTATGGTTTATTTCAATATGGATTCTTCTGAACAAACAGAGAGCCATTTTGGGGTTCAATCTGAGCCTACTAGGGTCCAGCCCTTCAAGTCTTCCTTGGACGATTCTGACAGCGTCATTCCTTCTCTAGATGACCTTTCTTATTGGAGCTTTTACTGCAACAGCCACCTTGAAGACACAAGACACAAGTCTTACCTGGGGCCTACCCCTTCTCAGGAATGGTTAACTGGTTGCAGTGTCGACGTCTTGGACTTATGCCTCCAGCTTGTGCCAGCTTTCAATGGTCTCATACCTTTAACAGTCTCCCTTCTCCTGCTTCTATGCCCGAGGGGAAACATGTTGTTCAAGTGTTTCTACCATGAGTGGGAAGAACGTTCCCCGTCCCTCCACAGGACCTGGTCCTTCTCGTCACTCAAGACTTTCTTACCATTATGGCTTATCCCGTGAAGTGAGGCTACATACTGGATTTATTTGCAAGTGGCCTGGTTGGGCAAGGTGGCATTTCCCTAGTGAACGATTAAAATGAGACTTCCCAGTCTGGACTTTTGGGACTTTTCACAGCCTGTCCTTTATGGCCTATGGACCTGCTTACATAATAAACCATGTTTGTGTATGCAATGCACTGGGTGTCTTGTGTGACATTATTGGGACTTACTTGGAGGGGTTTTAGGGACTTTCGGCTTACATAGATCTCAAACATTACACGATGTAGGGCCAATGTCACACAAGGTGTCAGGAGGCTTAACAAAGTAATTTCAATATTCATACAATTTGCAATTCCTTATATGAGAGAGCAACTGGACAGTTTATAGGCACATTACAATATAATACAAACACAAGTAGATGTGCATAAATACAAGGGCAAATACGGTTCACCTGAAATAAACTAAGTTTACCTGAAATAGACCAAATAAGGACAAACAAGCAATCAATCATATTATGAGTCCTCAAAGCTTAACAGAACTGATCTGTGCAGCCTCTGACTGATACAAAGCTCGTTCATGCAAGGCAGCTACTACACTCCTCCAAGTGTATGTTAATCTAGGCAGAGCTGTGCCACTATTCCCCATGGAACGCTATTGTTCTTAAAGGAGAAAGGCGGGGGATTACACGGGCAGGAAAGCAAAAACACACAGCACCTGGGTGCCTGCTGGGCACCTGGGCAAGAGTGAAGTAATGTAAAGATAATGCAGAATAAAACTTGATCGAAGAAAAGCATAGGATAAGATAATAGATGGTTCAAATACACATCATTGGACTTGGTGAGACCAAGGTCTCTGATCAGATCGTTGAGGTCTTTTTGGTTAGGGTAGTATGGCTTCCGCTCCTCAGCTGCATATGCAGAGAAATCGGCATCTTCAACGTCTTCCTTAGTGTCTGACCTGTTGCTTTCTCCTGAAGGTGGTTGAGCTTTGTCTGTAGGAGTTGGTTCAGGGCAGTGTGGTACTGGGACGATAGATGAAGGAATGTCAGGATGCGTTACAGGCCATGCATTTTTGCCAGTGCGACGTTTGGAAGGGTCCTCCATGCAGAAGTAGCAATTTGTTGAGTGATCAGTCGGTTCACACCAAATTCTTGGGATAGCAAAATGAATAGCAAAATGCATGGCTCTCTTCTCTCCCCTGTACCAATCTATAAGCAAACAAAACAGATTTAGGGCTATTTCACACTAATAACTAGTGATATGTATGATATTAACACAGTTTGAAATCTGTATATATATTATATTGTTTGATATATTTAACTACAACATTAAAATTTGTGATAAGGTGTTAATTAAAGTTCTTTTAAACTTTAACTGATTTCAAAATTTTGCTAAATTATAATTAAAATCTGCTATTTAAGAGAGTAGCATTTATCCACTTACCTTTAAGAGTTTTCTTGCAGTGCTCACATATGAAATGAGGAGCCCATGGTTTGTCTTGGTCACCAACTGGCATGCCAAAGTCTGCTTTGTAGGCCTCACACATCTTAGCAGATGCTTTCACAGAGTACTTTTTCACTCTTGTATTTATAAATTGGCCACATATGTAGCAAAATGCATTTGCTGGATGTATGCAACCTCTTGATGGCATCTAAATTGACTAAGTTGCTGTGTACTAAGTTGCTGTGTACTAAGGAAAAAGGACGTCTCTCCAAACGTGATAAAAATGGTCAAACTTTATTCCATGCAGTATCAAGTACAATAATACTGTCGTTATCAGAATCTGAATAGATATTGAATTCACACCTGTCTGTCTAGGTTAATTCCCCTTTGTCTGTGATGGCCGTTGCCCACTTACTATGCAATCCCAATCAAGTAGATCCTGTCTCTCCGTCTCTCAGGAAGGGCAATAGTGGCCCTATATAACTGTATTTATACAGCTACGTACAATTCTGTACAGTCACAGAGAGTTCTAGATAATTCTGGACAGTTCTAGAAACTTCTT
This sequence comes from Parotocinclus spilosoma, assembly GCA_033117975.1. Lineage (NCBI taxonomy): Eukaryota > Metazoa > Chordata > Actinopteri > Siluriformes > Loricariidae > Parotocinclus > Parotocinclus spilosoma. Next base: position 10,630 of record JAVSBV010171769.1, on the reverse strand, counting down.
GATAGTTCTCACAATTTCAGAAGTCTCTTGAAATATCGCGAATATCCTTAAAAATAGATACATTTCAAAATATCATTGTGCTGACCACAAAAGCAATGGTTACAGGGAATAATAACTTTTTTCTATCCATTTAAGGCACAAACAATTAGGAAAACACACTTAACAACTGGGAACAAAATGTTTTTTTAATTGTTACATTGTGTAATTTATGTTCACACAAAAACAAAAAAAGCTTCCTCAGCAGGTCTCTTTGGCAAATAATTCTCTCCTGGAGGCAAGCAACTTCCCATCTTCACCTGTAAAACATGGGCATGCAGTTATGGAGTTCCAAGAACCTAAACACCATGAGGCAGTAATTTGCCAACGGTAAGGCCGGAGTAGGGCCATCAGTCACTATAGTGTCACACTTAAAGGACTGGGTCCCTTACCAACTGTCACTAGACCTGAAACCCCCCGGCTTATCCACTAACCAGCCGTTTCCAATTCCAGAACAACCTTCACAAAATTAACATCAGAAGTGGAGACTCCGAAAGGAAGCTCAAGAGGACGAGGAGCGAATGGCACGAGGGGAACCCCCTAAAAAGAGCCATCATGCCTTGCCGCTTGCTTGCAGACATTTCTTTTGATTATATTATGGATTGTAGATTATGAAATAATCTAATTTCCTTGCAATTGCCAGATGAGAAACGTTGTTCTTAAGCTGTTGGACTTTTTGCTCATGCAGTTGTTCACAAAGCATTGAACCTCATCCTTACTTGTGAACGACTGAGCCTTTCAGAATGTTCCCTTTATACCCAATCATGACACTCACCTGTGGAAAGTTCCAAACAGCATTCCTCAACTTTTACAGTTTTTTGTTCCTCTTTCCAAACTCTTTTGGAACGTGTTACAGGCATCAAATTCCAAATGAGTGGATATTTGCAAAAAACAATAAAGTTTATCAGTTTAAACATGAAATATTTTGTCTTTGTAGTGTGTCCAAGTGGTTAGTGCTTGAGCCCTTTAAAATGCTCTGTTTGTATTTCTGCGTAAATATGTCAGTGACAATGAGTGGACAAAAGCACAAACAGCCCAAGAACACCACTTAATTATTACTCTGATATTAGCTCGTGTAGGTAAAATATAAGTAGCTTTGAGGAACAAAGTAAATGAACTGCTTCTGTTTTTTCTGTTTTTAAATAAGTGCTACTTCAGCCCTTGCTTAAATGGTGTAGCTATTCAGCACTCTACTCCACAATCTGGTAACATCCATCTCCCCTTGTGCATGCTGATCCTGTGCTGAAAGGGAAGTAGGCAGGTGAGTGTACAAATCACAGCTGCCCTCCACACAAGGTGTATTATACAGTAAGAACATGCCTATAAGGAAACACTCACCACCTCTGTTGTGTTCATCTGCCACATTTGCCAGCACCTCAGTTGTCATAGCTAGCCACTGTTGCAGTGTAATAAGATGATCTCCTTCTGACAAACTCCAGTAGACACGGTATGCAACTGTACATGTCATCACATTTTTGTTTCAAAATTCTCCATTCACATTCTCCATTTGGTTTAGGCCAATCCAGCACCCATACCCTCCTTTTTTTGAAGCTGTCATCTTGAAGGCAGTTAAGGATCCTCTTAAATTCAGTGTACTTTTCTGCATTAATGCTGCCATCACATTAATATAAATGACCTTTGCCAAGAGCACTGACAGTCCCATACCATGACAGACTCTGGAGTTTCTTCCAATTAAGATCAGGAATACCAATTGGCTTGACAACAATACACATTTCCAGAGTGTAAGTGAGAAGTCGCTGCCAATGTTTAATCTAATAAAATTGCAGTTATAGGTGGCATTTGTGAAAGTCCATAATGTAGTGCTTCACAAAGGTTTGCCAAAGTAATCGCTTGCCCATGTGATTCTATCAGCTATTGATAAAGGATGGCTCCAGATGGAGAGCTGTCTGAGGGATGAGAGATCACAGGTCTTCAGGTTAGGCTTGTGCCCTTGACCTTTATGCACTGACATTCCTTCAGATACCTTGAATTCTTTAATAATATTATGCACTGTAGATGGACAAATATGCAAATCCCTTCCAGTTATTCTTTGTGGAGCACGGTTTTTAAACTTCAATAATTTCTTTACACATTTGTTGCCAAACTGGAAATTTGTGAATACTAACAAAGAGTTAAAGGGTTAGAGACTAACACCAAATTTTATGTATTGGGTAAAAAGAGAAAATACAACTTTTGAAAAGGTGTTGAAGTTTACATTTTAATTTGTTAACCAAAACAATCACAAACATAAAAAAAGCTTTTTTTTGACAAGTACAGACTTAAGTGACCAACTGGCATTGTTCCACACTCAGAGTTGAACCAAAAAGGGGCATAGGGGAAAATGGTTGCTATTTATTACAGTGTTACTGTCTTTAAATGTGTGTGGATTCATTCTTCATTGCGAGTCAGTCATGTTGTTTTAATTCACTTTAATTTCTTGAAACATCTTATAAGAGGACTGGCAAGCAAAGTTTCCAATCTGGTGCAGGACTGGTTTTCTTTTGTGCACAGAACATTCATTAATATCAAAGGCAAAAGCAGTTCTTCTATGTCGTGATATGTAGCATACCAGAGGTGCAGTTTGGAGTAAGTTGAATAGTGACTGAGATTAAACATTTCTACTGTGGATTAGAGATCAGACCTGTACTACTGTGAACTAGATCTCCTAATGTTTGTGATCAGTATTCTGAATATACAAAATTCACATGTAAAATTGACTTAATTCTGCTCTCGGACGCTACACCATTTACAGTTTACTAGGAACAGATGAACTATGAAACGAGCACTCCAGCGCCACTTTTAGATCCTCCTCCTTCACTCTCCTTGCTTTGAGAACTATTGCCTTTGCCCTGTTTGTCGTCTTCACCGACCAGTCGGATGTTGTAGCGTTCCCGGTATTCCGTCAGCTCTCGCCCTTTCGTCTGCATTTGTTGGTTGAGAGACTCAACTATCTTTGATATCTACCAAAGGGGATAAAGAAAAAATGTCAGTGTAAAAACCTTGAATGGGGGCACCCCTGGTCTGCATTACAAGATCCAGATACCATTCCAGAGTAGGATTTGGGAATGCACACTCCCAAACCTTGGCCAGATGCCAGATCCTTAACATATGTGGTGTCAGGTCAGTGAAAAGATTTTTTTAAATTCTAGATTTTATTTATTTTTATTTTTTTAATTGACACTTCAGCATATTATTGCCTATACTTATGGCATACACTTGTTTATATGAAAACATTTATGCAATGGCTATTCAATCATTAATTGCAGTACAGAAAATAACATTTAATGTTTTAAATGTAAACGTGACAGAAAAGTCCAAAATCTCAGATTGTGTCTTTTCATATTTGGTTCTCTTTTTTTTCTTGAGATCCCAAGGGGGTATTGGACAGTGTGTCCCTATTATCTCAGGCTAATTAAGAAAGGAAGAAACCTTGGGAAGACCCAAACTCCATAGATGGCTTAAAAAAAGTTATTTAAGTAATATGTTTATAGTCAAAGTTTAAATTAACAGAAAGGAAATAAATATAATTGGGATAAAAGGTCATAATATGTGGAGTAAAAAATGAGATGTGTAATTTTAGGAAACACTAAGTGAAAAAAAACTGAAATAAAGTAAAAAAAAGAAATGCACATATACATTATGTTGTCCAGTACATAGAGTAACTGAAGGTGTGTCCATTTCAATGTTTATGTTAATTAGACAGGGGCACAGCTGTAGTTCTCATGGTTTGGTTTAGTTTTACCTGACCAACTCAAACCCCTTTGAACCAGTGTCTTGCAACTGAGCCACTGAGGTGTGTATCAGAAATGTCTTGCCACCTCCCCAGGTCTGGTACTGGGATAGGCCAGGAGGGATTGTCAATTGAGTGAAAAAGAAGGATGTGATGCAGAATAGGGGGGAGGTATTTGTGTCTAGGGACTGCATCAACATAGGAACAGAGCCCACTCAGAGAGGGGGGATAATCCTTCCTACGAAACACACAATGGCTACCCTGTCCCATGCTGACAGTCAATAAGACAAAGCTTAATTCACAATACCTGTTCTTTGTTGTTTTCTAGCGCAGGCAGAACTTCTTTAACAGTCCTCTCGACCAGAATTCCTCCAACTAAACGGTAGCACTTCCGTGATGCGTCCACGTCCTTAAGTGTGTCAATGACCAGGCTAATAAAAGAAGCATCACAGATTACACACATATAGGACACAATAACTACAGACATTTTTAAAGGATCATCTAATTGTTGTTATATAAATATTAAAATGATTTTTTTTCACCTTCGCACACCCCTAGTACACCCTAATAGTGTGAATGTATGTGCAAACTGAACAGACTGATGTGCAAACCTGTGTTCATTGATCTCCATCTCTAGCTCGGCTGCCTTTGAGGCCATGCTGCGCTGCTCCTGCCGCATCCTCTGGAACGTGGCCACGACCTGTCAGCAAAGAAAAACAAATGCCTCAGGTCATTCTCTGCAACACTCACACACTAACAACTTCAATAATGTGCTAACTCTATAAACCCTGATACAGAGTAAATGGGTCATGGTTTAGACAAGGGATAGAGAAAATAAATCTCTAACAATATATTCAAACGCTAATAATGTATTTGTTTTTATTTCAACTTTGCATCAGGAACAATGGCTAGTCACAAAAGGAGCAAGGTTACATCAATACTAGTCACAGGGCCAACAACTTAAGTAAAGGTTACTTAAGTAACCTGCTAACAGAAAAAAAGAATTTCAATTACACTTATTGATTCTAACTAATGCATTTTATGCTTCAGGGACACAACTAGGGCTGCAACAACGAATCGATAAAAATCCATTATTAACGTGTTGACAACGAATTTCATTATCGATTCCCCATTACATATCCGCTTACATCACCTGCGGCGCTTCATTCACTTGAACGGAATGACATGGAAATTTCTAAATAAGTTTAACATTTGTAGAATGTATTAACTTCTTAAAGAAACACGACCGACGCAAAGAAGAAGATCTTCAAAAGTGTGGGAGCACTTCACGCTTCACACAACTAAAAAATGTGTAACATACAAACTTTGCAAAAGTGAGTCAACTTGGCACAGGAGCAAATGGTGATGATACAGAACCTGAAACGGAAACGTGTTGGAGTAACAGATGAGGATGAAGGGAGGTTAACAACAGGGTAAGAGTCACTACAGTAGAGTTTGTTCTGTTTTAAAGTGAGGAAACGTAACGGAGCACTCACACTATACGACCTGGCATAGCACGGTTTATGCTGGTTTTTGCTTGTTAACTGGATAATGACAATGGAGTATGTGTGTGTTACTTTTAATTTAAGTGTAATTAGCTTAAGCAGCATTTATGTGCTTTATAAATAAATATAACTTGTACAAAGTTGTGGTAATTAATGATTAAGCTTAAGTTTAAATTTTCTGACAAAGTATAAATGAAGACACTGCACTGTATAGGCAGGATGAATTGTATTTAGACAGGGATTAAGGGAACATATTCAAGCTATTCAAATGTGTGTAATTACGTATTTACACACTGTTACGTATTGTGCCAATGTGTGTGTATCTCTTAGCTTTTGCACTTTTGCTACTTAAAAATATACATTTATTTAAATATCCAATTAATCGATTAATCTGAAAAAAACAAAACAAATAATAATCAAACGATTAATCGATTATTAAAATAATCGTTAGTTGCAGCCCTAGACATAGCTGCGATTAGTAGTGGCGTTTCGACTGATTGGCCACCTATCAGTGTATGCCGATCAATGCCTTTCATTGCCGATGACACAAAAACCGATCACCTGTACTTGGCCTGAGCAGTGTTGTGTCCCCACCCCCTTTACACTGCACAGGCAAAGTTTGCATCATGCAGCACATGCAACGAAAAAATACCTTGTGGAGGAAGCACATTAAAATGCTTCAACACAATTAATTTAATACATAATCTAAAGAACAAACACTTAGTGGACTATGGTGAGTTTTCTAGGCTCACTGCAGACAATTTTAAAAAAAGGCACCAGGTATGTGATCGGTATCGGTGATCACCAGTGATCGGCACTTATGGGTGACTTATGGGTGCTGTAGCAATCAGTGCAAAAATATGTCCTTACTATGGATGACTAGGCCGTTTCGAGCCGAGCCCTCTAATCATGTACACCATCCCTGTAGCTTGTTTTGACTTACTACACTAGAACATTAGTAAATAGATTCTCAATAGTGTCACACTTTGAGAGATACAAAATTCTACAGTATATTTATTGTAAGGTGGTCTGTAAAGAAGTTTAACTTTAAACACGGCACAATATCTAAGGCACCAGCATGATATTAAGCTTTTGAGCAGTGCACCATTTTCACCAACTCATGTCTCCTAGCTCAGATGCTACATTAACCATGACAGTCTAAAAAAGCTTAACAAAGCTTATTGTCCTACATTACATTATTCCTAGGAAAACTAAGCTTTTCTCAGTTCTGTCTCTACTGATCAAGTAAGTAAGTAATGTCCACTGCCAAAATGATTAACCTGTGACCCAAAAGGAAAGTAATCATTTTTACATTAAGCTTATATTCTTCCTATTTAAACCTACAAAAAAGAAAAAGCTTAACCTAAAAAAGTATTACTTTCTCTTTAGACCACTGGGTTTTCACTTCAGCAGTTGAGAATATGTATGACCAGCAGTAACAGAGAGGTTTGAGGTTGTTCTTACATACCTGCTTTAGTACATTAAGCCATGTTAAGATTTTTACTTATAATAACAATAATATAATAATAAAAAAGTTTAACGTAAAAACACTTTTGAACTTGAAATCCAAAAAACACAACAATATTCTTTATATCTATATACATTTGGCAGAGTATTTCAGCATTTTGGAATCGAAACATGAAATCAATAAGGATAGGAATCGATAGAATGCAAACTTTAAAAGCTGAATTCCAGACCACACTTGAATGTGGCGGTGTCCATTGGCAGGAATAGCATTACACACGCTCAGCTCATTCCATGCTGAATTTAACCCTCTTACTGGTATCTGAGTTTAATGGATTGGACATTCAATATCTTGCTCCATTTAATAAATCATTTCAGGAAGCACTAATACAACAACTTCACTACACACCAGATGGAGAGCATCATGATATCGAGCCATATCCAAAGCCAGTGTATTAGGCATGCCTAAAATACCACAATGCAATCCAGCAAGTTTCTTACTGCTAAGCAATAGGCTTGTTGTGATGTCATATTAACACCCATTCAATACCAAATGTGTTGCCTCCTCCGTAAGTGCACTAGAATGGTAAACATACTATATACTACACAAAGTATGAAGTTCAGAAAATATGAACACACCCTTCCATCCCACTGCAAACACCCACAAACATTTTCATAAGGTTTTACCTCAAAGTCCTTCCTGACTGTCCCAAACCTACTCCCATCATAAGGGCACTGGTCTGGGAGCAAAAACTTAGTTTTTGCAACTTAAAATTAAATACAATGGATTTATAACACACCTCTACATATCAGTGCATAAAGAACGCCGACCATTTATTTTAGGTGCACCTGTCCAACTGCTCAACAAAAATATCTAATCAGCCAATCACATGGCACCATACTGGTTCAAACTGATTAAAAGGCAGCAGTAACTCAATCACTCACAACCAAGGTCTACAGAAGAACATCTCTGGATGTACATGTTGTACCTTGAAGCAGACGGGTTATAAGCAGCAGCAGAGTACCACACCCAGTGCAGTCCTGTTAGCCAAGAACAGGCAACCGATGGTACAATTTGCACAGGTTTATCAAACCTGGACAATAGAACACTGGAATAAGTTGGCTGTCCTTATGAGCCTCAATATCTACTGGGACATTTACATTTCTAGCATTTAGCAGACGTCCTTATCCAGAGCGACTTACAACTGATACAGTCTTACAATCCAAGCAGTGGTGGGTTAAGGGCCTTGCTCAAGGACCCAACTGTGGCACCTTGGCAGAGGCGGGATTTGAACCCTGTACCTTCTGGGCATAACTTGGCATAACCAAACAGTTTAGGCTGCTGCTTGTGGTGTAACGGTGCCCTCACATATTTTACGTGAGTATTGTTTCTGACCATGTCCATCTCTTTATAATCACCATGTACCACCTACTACACACTATGTCACAGAGCTCATATCATAAACTGCTTACTTAAACATAAAGAGTTCACTGTACTCAAAAGGCCTTCACATTTACCAGATCTCAATCCAACAGATCACTTTTTGGGATTTGGGGAAACAAGACATTTGCTTCATGGATTCAGTCGAATGATCAGAAGCAAATGTGAGATGCTATAATATCAGTATGGACCAGTATTTCTAATGAACGTTTCCAGCACCTTATTAAATCAATGCCACATAGATTTGAGGCAGTACTGAAGGCAGAAGGGGGGTCCAACTTGGTACTAGCAAGGTGTATCCAAAGATACTGCTACACATTGCTTTAATAAGGACACTATAGCAGCCTAAATGATCTCCACATACTGTACTATGGAGTGGCCCAAATTAAGACATCTATACATACTAAATAACTAGAGGATTGCTTATCTCTTTATCATATTCATCATGAATGCACGTGAGGGGCAAAGGCTCTGCACACCCTGTACTGCATTAAACTTGATGCATCTCAATGTATATATGTATATGTATATATATGTATATATATATATATATATATATATATATATTACTGTAACGTCATCTAACTATATACACAAATGTTTATCTCTGGCAACCTTTCCTACAAGTCCATCCTAAATCCCAGACAGATCCCCACTACCTCTATTACCTTCATAGTTGCACTAGATAGGGAATAAATGACGTATGGGTCTTGTATTTCTGGTATAAAGCCTTGCATATAGTATCTATACCTAAAAAACTACCCACGTGACAATATGTGATTGCGGTTTAATCCCAAGAAGCCTCATACTCACTTCCCAAGTGCGCTACAAAGGGATCAAAATGACATCCGCACCCTTTGGACAGAACCTTATATTAAAGATAACAGGGGCCCTTTTGTCAAACACACAACCACGCCACTTAATAGTACATCACATTTTAGCACCACCTGATACTTTTTATACTATTTATACATACTATTTGGTAGCAAACTAGCATAAGTGGTTTGGGACACGGCTACACACGCCTGTCTGTTAGCACGTTAAGTGTTGTCCGGTAACAGCTCATTGTGCAGTGTAACGGACTGTCTTTAGCGGCCACAAGCAAAGGTTTCACCACATAAAACCTAAACTAAGCAGCTTTATTTTATTAATCACTACCTGCTCGGCTGAGGGTCCGGACTGCTTTCCTGAACCGCTTTTACTGCTCGTGCTGCTGTTCGCTGCCATGTTGAAATGAAGAGAGATGCTGCAGGACCCGGTATCTCCTACAGGCCTGTCAGGTGATAAAGCCTTATCAAAAAAACAACAAGGGGTGTTTGTGTTGTGACTATTTGATCCGTATTGCATTATTTTAATTTATAAGTATTTATGACGGTATTAGGCGTTACGCCGAAACGGAATCAAATAATTTGATTACCTTATTAGGAAGTGATGCACGCTAGTGACCCCTACTGGCCAAACATGTAATATTACATTTAAAACATTAACTCGAAATATCGTTGCTCATATAAATTAGGGGATATTTCATACATTTTTGTGAGAAGTATATTTTGTAGTTCCGTTGTAGTTCTTGGTTTATTATTATTATTATCTATGTTCCCTGTGATTGACGTTATCAGCTTGTATAATGTGTTTGGTTTCAGATTGATGCTGATTTATTTACACATCTGGATCAGTGGCTGTTCGTGACAGCAAGATTGCATCGAAACTAGTCAGACACTTTCATTTGGGGTCAATTTAGAGCAGCAAATGCCTAAACCTAATCTAACGCATGTATTGGATTGGATTAAACCCACATAGAAACAGGGATGACATGCAAACTCCATACACGTGCTGTGAAGCGAACGTGCTAACCACTGCAGTACCTGGAATAAAACAAAAAATATATATAAATAATTGTTCAACATGTTTCCTAGTCAAATAATATCAGTTCTGATTAATTGTATAAGGAAGCAGCGGTGCAGTGGACATCTGAGCTAAGTTTGTTTCAGATGCAACTCACTCTAAGGGTGTATTGTTGTTGATAATCCTTAAATTAACAAATCAAGGCATAATGTCAAATACTGGTAAATGTTGTTTGTGAACAGACTGGTGATATCTACCAGCTGGTTTGAGTATAGCTATCTGTAAATTGTACACTAATGATTTTACGTACGGCATACCTGTCAAGTTTTGGATTTAAAAATAAGGGAAATTTTCCCCCGCGCGTTTCGAGCCGTCCCACCAGCCCAACCGAGGTTCAGTGTCCCTTACATTTTAAGATTCAAGACTTGTGTTCAATGTTCCCAAGTTCATACACTACACCACTGCTCTGCTCTCTCCATTAGCTCCCTGTAGCTGTATCAAATTTAAGACTCTGATGCTTGCTTACAAAGCTAAAATGGGCCTGCACCCTCCTACCTTGCAGCACTTATCACACCCCGCACTGCACCTCGCTCACTCCGGTCCTCTAGC
>JAVSBV010171760.1:0-13800 GCA_033117975.1 Parotocinclus spilosoma | reverse complement strand
ACATTACACGTATATAATAGGATTTGTTTCGGTACTTTAGGATTTGGTCAGAATAAGCGGCTGGTCCTATTAACCGGTGGTCTAATTAACTGAAATTAGCAGTAATTGTTTACTTCTTTCCTTCTTTACTATTTTTTTTTTGTAATTTCATATCATGCTGCACACTCACTATATGTACAGCGTTTTCTTTCATACATGCTGAGATAATATAATCACAGAATGATAAACCCTTTCAAGCTGCCAATCTGGTGGGTGCAATTTGATATTAATGGATGGAGACTTTGCAAGTCTAAAAAGCAATAACATCTCCACCTTGCCACAATTGCAGACAGGAGGCGGGATCCCAGCAGGCTGATTTGCATCACCACATGCCAACGTAATTGCGTACAAGTGAAAGTCAGAGTTCATGTCGATGACAACTGTAACGGTCGAGAACGTAAGAGCTCAGAGTGTTAGTATGCAGCGTGCACAACACACACACACACACACACACACACACACAAACACGTGTAGACGCCCTTAGCTCAGACATGCTCTGACATGCTCACTGCCTCGCTAAACTGCTCTCTCCAAGAAAATGCAAACACAAACTCAATTTCACAAACGAACAACTTGTAAACACACACACACACACACACACACACACACACACACACACACACACACACTGCCAAGTTCTTCCTGGAATTGCATTCCATGGGTGACAAGGGGAAAAGAGAGATAGGAAATGGGAAGGATTCCTGCATTAATCCTCTCTCTCTCTCTCTCTCTGTGTTTTTCTCTCTCTTTGTTCGTGTGGTAAGATGTAAGATAATCTCTCCTCCATGTAAAGTGCTCTCACTCGTTCCTCATGCTTGCTCTTCACGCTTGTAGATCTCCTCCTTACAAAGTCACATTTATCCTCTCATTCCTGCTTTCTCAACATACCTACTAGTAAACCTAAACGAGCATTTAAAAAAGCATTTACTGTAACACAGACTATACACAACAGTAAATAGTGTCCTATAAGAACTCACAGGACCCTAATAGAGACAAGATAAAACAATAATAGGGTGGATCCTCAAAATATGTTTATGCGGCAACACGAAGGAGTGACTGAAAATATTAATCATCAGTTATATGAAACTGGTTTGGGACTTTAAACAAAGTACACGACACAGGATGAGATCGGCGATTCTGGTGGAGCCTGAAAAAAGGATGCAACCCAAAGACTATGCCGAAAGGACCACCCATGAGTGCAACAGCTCTGCAGCCAGAAACAGCACAGACTCAAACATCTTTAATCATAAGTAACTTGGCCAAGGATATAAATCAAAACTCATATAAATATTTATTTATCCTTGTTTCTACTTACCAAGTCGAATATTTTTTTTCCAACCACAATTTCTCTGATGCATCACAGTGGCACACCCGGTACTAGACTATGGACCTGAAGTTCCAGACTTCAAATCTCTGCACTTCCAAGCTGCTCTTGTCGGACTTTAACTTTTACAATTGTGTGGACTGTATCATTTTTAAGTGGATAACGGAACTCGATATACAGTATCTAACAAAAGTAAGTAGACCCAGTAAACATAATGGCTGTCATCCCAGTAAGAGGCCTCTTCTTAAGATGACGCACAAGAAAGCCCATAAACAGTTTGGTCATTCATTACTGGAATCGTGTCCTGTGGTCTGATGAGACCAAGATAAACTTATTTGGTTCAGATGGTGTTAAGCGTGTGTGGCAACAACCAGGTGAGAAGACAAGCGTGTCATGCCTACAGTCAAGCATGGTGGTGGGAATGTGACGGTGATAATGACAACATGACAACAACCCCAAACACATCTTCAAGATGACCACTGGCTCCAGACTAAAACCCTATTGAGCATCTATGGGACATTCTCAAATGGAAGGAGGAGGAGCGCAAGGTCTCTAACATCCACCAGCTCCGTGATGTCATTATAGAGAAGTGGAAGAGGATTCCAGTGGTAACCTTTGAAGCGCTAGTGAACGCCATGCCCAAAAGAGTTAAGGCAGTGCTGGAAAATAATAGTGGCCACACAAAACATTGACACTTGGGCACAATTTTTCCATTTTCACATAGTGTACTCACTTTTGTTTCCAGTGGTTTAGACATTAATGACGGTGTGCTGAGTTATTTTAAAGGCACAGAAAATGTACTCTTTTGTGCAAACTGTAGACTGACTACTTTACATTGTATCACAGTGTCATATCTTCGGTGTTGTCCCATGAAATATAATAAAATATTCACAAAAATAAATGAGCATTGTATTTACTTTTATAAGATACTGTATATGCTATAAATGTAAGAAAAAGCAATATAAGCAAATTGCCAGCATTCTGGGCAACTATGTGGTTTACCATGTTTGTTGTACAGATGTATTGGACTAAAAATAACAAGGATCCATGTAATCGTACCCTGCAAACCCTCAAAATAATAAACAATTAGATGCCTTGTGGTGATGGATGTGTCGGGACGTGTCGCCACCGTAAATCAGGGCGCTCCTGTACAATACAACTTCGTTAATGTCTATAATGCCTTGCACTGTGCGGATGTTCTGGGGGTCTGGAACATATACATTCAATTTACATTATTCCTTATGGAGAAAATCTGTTTGGTACTTGTCATTGTCAGCACCCGACGGGAATGAAGAGTACAGAGTTTCCACCTTGTCAGAAGTATCAATCCTACCCAAAATGCTACAGAAAGAGGCACAAAGAGGTTTTGTTACATGGGCAACAAAAATGTATCTGTACAGCACCTTGCCTCTAATAATACACTGCCTTCCCTGGTTCCCTAGCTTACTGTCTGTATTGTCTACAGCTGCCCTTTTGATGTCTCAGTGGTTTCCTGTAATACCAACCACTTCTAACATAATCTATCAACTTCACTTCACTCCAATAGCTACATTGTACCCACTGCTCCCTTGTTTGAGATTAATACGAAATTCTATTCAGTCACACACCCAACATTAAACATTACTCACTCAAAAATCCATCACAGATCATTGGATCTTGGCCTATAATCTACAGAAAAACAGCTGAGTAATGGTGTGTGTGTGTGTGTGTGTGTGTTTCATAGGGAAATTATTGTTTTGGTTCTTATATGCCACTTTTGCACCTTGTACTAACCAGTTTATGACAGGACATTAATTATGGCTACTACTTGTAATTCACAGACCTTACAACAGTATTCATGATATGTTATGGAAACCTTAGAGAACAGAATCTGGAAAAAGACCAGCTGGTCCACATGGTACGACCTTCTGCTATTATTCACATAGATTTTCACATTTGGGCTTTCCATTCACCCAATAATGTGAATTTTGACGTATCAGAATGTCTCCCCATAAAACCAGGCATGGCCAGTTGACAACAGCGAGAAGTCAATGAACTACAAAATAATAGTGACAGCTTCAAATAAATGTAACACGATCTGTTAGTCTTTATATACAAAGTTCAACCATGCATTCTGGGTAATGTTGTTGGTTTCTCTCTAATCATGTTACTTTGTCCTAACAGCAAGTGAAATTATTTTAGAGTTAGCTAAAAAGTCTGGGAAATATTTTAAACCCAGCCATGAACATACACCCTAGGGTACACCGCTGACCTCACTCACCTTTGGGCATTTAATTTCATGGCTCCTCACAACCCACAACTCATTTTCATGCCATGTTCCCACTCACCCACACAGACACACACAAACACATTTTTTCAAACCAGAAAACAGGAGCCAGTCCATGTGACTGATCTTCTCAGCATGTCCGTGGGCCTCCAGAAAACAATGCCTCTTGTTGTTCGCCATTTACAGCAGCATTCACTCATGCATTGGGCATTTCTGAGACAAATCAAGACTCAGAGCTTCATCTCTTCAGAGCTGTGCATTTATGAAAGGAGGGCTGGAATGTCACGGCATGAATACACCATTCACGAGCCGAGATAAATGCCAGGATGATAAATGAACCGGAATCAGCTACTGTACAGCCATGTTGGTTTGGGTGCCATGTTTCTGTTGTATTCCACAGTTCTACACCATTGTTTGTGCTAAAGCATGGAGCACACATGTCTAACAAAACGATGATATACGTATCACACATGTTAAGAAATAGATTGTTTGACCTTTTGACCGTTCTACATTTGTGTTTCAGAAACAAAGTAGGGACAAGAATTCTTTAAATGTTCTCTATGGAAGGGCTTTTAGCAAACACAAAATATGTGAAAGATAAACTAATACACCACAGTGTTTATTGCTGTTGTTTCTTGGTTTTTGACTTTTGAGAAAAAAATTCACGTCAGTAAGGCCTTGTTTAACTTGAACGCTAAGTTTTTACCATTATGTTGATATCATAGTGGCCAACATTGTGGCTTTTTGTAAATGTCTTGTTAATAAAAACCAGCATTGTATGTATTAGGAGTAACCTCAGTAGTGTCTGAAAACATCCTCTAAAATACCCATATAAAGTACTTGAATCATCATCCAGCATTGCAACAAGGACCTTTGTCCTATTTAGGGAGTTTTTCCTGTCCACTGCCACCTTAGGTTGCAATTTGAGACTGGCTTTTTAAGATAATACAATATTGGAAAGCGGCTTTGAGACAATGCAAAATTGTAAAAAGCGTTATATAAATAAATTTGACTTGACTTAGCCCCTTCAGGGTACATCTGTGCCATTTGAATTCCAGAAATTAGTGATTCTTGATTAGGATGAGCAGGGCTCAAATGACTTGAAACACTTCAGCTATTTTCACACAGCAGCAAACAGTCCATAATCTTATATTTTGCATCAAATGTGACGCAGGGGTGTTTTCTATGGGGCAGTGTAAAGCATAGTGAATAAAACATTTTCAGTTCCGATTTGAGGATAGTGAATGATACATTTTCAGTTCCACTATCAGTCACTTTCATACGTGACACTGAATCTGATACACAGCCACATGAACTGAACTACCAGATCAGAATTAATGTGAATTTTACGTCATTCCAACAAGACATTGGTCATAAATGCCCACTGAGGAGAAGAGAAAATGAGAGCAGTAAGGGAGGAAGTACCAAACCTAACAAACTCAATTGGAAGGCAAATATCACAAGTGTGTTAGTGTGTGTGCCCTATTTTGATTGTTTACCTCTAGATGAGTGGGTCACATGAAGGGGTTGCTCTTTTGCTTATTACATCCGAAACCAGATTATAAGAAAATTAGATTTGGCCCACTTTGTCTGCTGTGTAACTATAACCTTGGGCTAGCCGGCAAATCCAGTTAGAACTCCTACTGGACGACAATTAAAACGTCCAATATTGTGAACCCAGTTAGCACAATTTGGATTTTCTTCAGGACCTCTCACACAACGTTGATTGTCTAGATCAACTGTAATGGAGCAGTTTTGGAACTAAAAGTCCAGGACTCCACCCTTCAACACTGTCAACTTCCCCTCTGGATTTCCCTTTAAGTCATTCCTGTTGCCATGTGAAGAGCCATTGTATAACTTAATTCAGGCAACTTGGATATTGTCAGATGTCTTCTCGGCCTCAGGGATTGAGTCAACATTGCTTTATTGTAACTCAATAGCAGTGCTGTAAAGCTATTTATAAACTCTAAAGTGCAAACGGAAGAGTGTGTTCTAAATCTAGTGTGAAACACAATGCTGATGTTACCTTAACCAGAGCTGAATAGATCAACAAAGGTCTGGCGTTAACAGTAGTTAAGATCAGCTTGTTTCATAAAAACGGAAAACATCGAAAAATTTGTCACTCAGTGTCATGCAAAGTATGACCTCTTCCTTCATGACCTCATCGATCAGCAGACCATAAGTCGCTTCTGACTTAGCAAGATAGGGGAAGAATCTCAGCAGCACATACCAGCCTTCCAAAATTACTCAATTTAGTACAATTGCAAATCTAACCAATGGAGCCATTAGTATAAAGACACTAATTCTGATTACTGTTATTTATGTGATAGCAGTTTCATATTGGGAAGCCTGGCCCTTACTCCAATAGACACCTGAGATTAACATAGCAGTGATCCAGGGCTAACTGTCCATCATCAATGCCTGACCGCACAGTCAAAATGTCCCAAAATCTAACGCACAATTTTCTCTGAAGAGTGAATGCAATTGAAGCAGCAAAAAAGTGAAAACGTCTTCCTAATATCAACATCCGCATATTTGGATGTTCATTGGCCCATATTTGCATTCCAGTGTCTGCCCATAAACATTTTGTTATATAGTGCAAATCTACACAGACTTGAAATTAAATGGTCTATAACAACAGCTGTACTGACAGTACAAGCAGTAGGACTAATAATAACGAATACTAAATTGCTTCCACAATACAATTATAAATATATCATCTTAACACAAATGATTTCTTCAGCATCAGGTCAATGGAGCCATTTCCAGAAATCGGTTACCAAAAATCTTGCCCATCCCTACTGTGCAGAAGCTTCATAAAACTCCTTTTATGGCACAGCTGTCAAACACAATGAAAGACACACAGCCTTATTTCATCCGTCATGTGTGAAATTTACAAGAAATAATATTGAAACAGCCCACCGGAGTGCCATGAGCATATATTCTCAGTCTCGCTTTCCTTCTGCTCGTCCCGGTGAGGTTCGCACTGGCAGCATGCTGAGAATGTCAGCAAGGATTTATCTATCCCCAGGTACGGATTCCAGCTTCTCCTGTGGGACCCCTAGACTTTATTAGTTCCACTTGCCATAATGATGCAGACTCCACACCGAAAAGACCCAGGCAGCTCCACCCTGGGATTGAACCTGGGACCTTCTTGCTGTGAGGCAGAGGTGCTACCCACCGAGCCACCGTGCTGCCGGGTGCCCTTGTGAGATGCCCAAAGCACCCCAATTGGCTCCTCTCAACATAAAGTAGAAGAAGCTCTG
Organism: Parotocinclus spilosoma; assembly: GCA_033117975.1. Taxonomy (NCBI): domain Eukaryota; kingdom Metazoa; phylum Chordata; class Actinopteri; order Siluriformes; family Loricariidae; genus Parotocinclus; species Parotocinclus spilosoma. The sequence goes on along the minus strand of JAVSBV010171760.1, from coordinate 6,905 downwards.
TTTTGAAGCTTGTTCAAACTGATGAATTCCTTTTCTTTTTTCTTCTTCCCTTTTTCTTTTCTTTTGCTTGTACTCATGACCTTATTCTACATATACTGACCCGGAAAAAAACGCATTTGTCTGAGGACTAGGCTCTGCTTCACCACACAGAACAGTACAATGACTGCAAAACTGCTGCTGCTGACTCAGTTTGTCTTTTACCATCACAAGCGCCTGAGACACTTGAACTCCTCCAGTAAGGACAGAGCTTCTCATTTCAAATTGAAAAAGCAACCAGCTCTTTTTTTTACCACTTTATTAGGTACACCTGCTTGTTTCAACATTTATTGTTTATTTAATTAGTTCCACTTGCCATACAGATGCACCTTGTAGTATTAAAGTTAAAGACTACATACTTTTAGTGTACTTGACTCTCTCCTGTAATGTTCAGGACCTTTACAGGACCCCCTCAGATCAGGTACTATTTGGATGGAGGTTAATTGTCAGCACAGTAATGGCACTGATGTGGTGGGTTATTAGTGTGTGTGGCATGAATGGAGCCGTTCAGTATCCTTAGTGTCACTGCAGGATTGAAAATAGTCCACCAACCACAAATGTCCAGTCACCAGCAGTGGGCACTGATGAAGGATTAGAGGATGACTAACAACAACAGATAAGCTATTGTCTCGGATTATTTGACATCTGCACAATGAACAAACAAGGTAGGGATGTCTACTGAAGTACACAGTGAACACAGTGGTTTAAAACTCCAGCAGCACTGCTGTGTCTGATCCGCACAACCAAAACAACACAACATTTGTGTCATTGGACACAAACAGTATCAGCTCTGTGGTTGTCCAGTAGCGATTATGACCATTACAAGCCAGAATAATACAGAAACGGATTACAGACTAATTATAATTATATGGTAGTTGAACTAATAAAATGGTGTACCTAATAAAGTGGCAGGTAAGAATAGTTGGCCATCTAATTTTTCTGACTCCTAAGAACAATACAACACGACAAAGCGATTTTATTTGTTCCTAGGAATCCGTATTTTTCAAAACCAGACGTGTTTTTCCCCACTATTCCATTTTGCTTACATTTAGGGGAGTCCTGAATCACGTCGAGTCAGAAATCTTAAGGGTACCAGACACAATGTCAGGTATCAGGGCATCAGTTCATGTTCAGGGCATGAAAATGATAAGTGATCAGATGATGAACACTTTGGCAAGAAGCCAATCTCACCCACAGTACGGGTACTTCCTTCTGGATCTGCTGACTGAGTCTACAGGTCTACACCAGCATTTGTTTTTGTGACTGACACAACTGTGTAACCGCAGGTCAAAAATGATTTTATCCATCTGCCTAACAATGTTGTAGAGCCTAATAAAGAGTCACATTAACCGCTTTAACTCAGACCTGTTGGTCTGCCTGGACAGGTTCAGCTGGGCTCAACAAAGCAATGTAGAGACGTAAAGTGTAAGGGCTAGCACACAAATTTCACAAAGTGTACTCTGATTCTCTGTCTTTCAGCTTATTTCTCCATATAAACCTGAAGAAGTGGGCAGGAAAATTCAAAAGAATGAATAAGTATGCACAGATTCTTCTGGATTGGCTTACATCTTACATAAGCTCCTGAAATGCTGAGCCTAAAAACACCTCAGGGGCCATTTATTATCTGAAGTTCTTTAGCTTTGGCACTTTTTAGCTTTTTTTTTTTTGCTGGAGAGCCACTGTTGCCATGGATAGGCCTGAATGTCCCAATGCTCACAGGTTGCATCCCAAACTGCACGCTAGCATACTAAATAGTGTACTAAAGCAGTTTGCCTCTAATGGGGTCCCATAGTTACCACAGAGGGGTTCCTATTGAGACTTAAGTCTTTAGTACAGTGTCACATTATTCTTCTTTACTCTACCACTGACTGGACGTGCATTAACATGGACTCCTGCATTATGGTGTGGAATGGAGAGGACACGTTTCTGTTTAGTAGCTTACTTATTTAGCTTCTATTAAATTCAGCTAAATTGCATTTCATTTAAAGGGGATTTGACAGGCAAAATTCACTTTTTGTCTGCTTTTTTATTTCCACTTTGGTCTCTCTGCTCCTTTAAAACCCCCAGTGTGAAAAAACATCCATCTGTTTTCTGCCGGTCAGTTAAAAGATTTTGGTGTCAGGAATCATTGGCTTTCCATGAACCGTTTCGATTTCTGCCTTATTGACCACCCCTCATGGGTCAACCCCCACCAGAGGCCCACAAAAAAATATTTAGCTGAAGAGACACCATTTTGGACTATTGATTTTACGTGCAACGTGAAAAAGACACTGAGTGCTAAATTTGAAGATTGGACAAATAAGGTTGTTGTTACAGGTCCACCGACAGCTTTTTGCATAGCACTGATCCAAAGCCCAGAAGCCGCTCTGGTAGTAAAACTACCAGAAAGATAGAGGAGTGTCCAAATCAACAATTGTGTACATTCCTAAAAAGAAGAGAGCACAGAAAACCAAAAGTTCCATGGCAATATTTCCTATGTAAAGAGAAACCAGACTGAAAATCTAAGTTAAAAAAATGCTCTCAAGGACGTAGGTGTATCATTGTCAAAGTCTACAATCAACAGATGACTACATAAACGTAAATACAGAGAGTTTGCCACAAGATGCAAATCACTGGTTACAACCAAGAACAGAAAGGCCAGAAGAGACTCAAAACAAGTCTGCAGAGCTCTAGAACAATATTCTTTAGACTATTGAAATAAAAATTAACTTGTACTAGAACGATAAAAAGAGTACTGATAAGGAAAGAAAGTGGATATGATGCCATTGTGTCCTACTTAACCCTGCTATGGACTGCTGCCCTGTTCACATGCCTTATGCCAGTGTACCTGACCATTAAAAGAAGGCTTAAAATAAAGACAAAAAAATCGATGTACAATGGCACGATTAGCCATTACATTCAAACCCCCTGTCTAATATTATCCCCCTAGTGCTGCCAAGCTTCTGATCTATAAAGCCATGGACTTCACAAAATCCTGTTTGTCCAGACCCACAAATGAAATTACAAGATGTGGAATTTGGAAGTCAGGTCAACTCCTTGAACGTTTTGATCCTCAAAACACTTCTCAATAATATCTGAAGTTGGTCAGGGTGCATTATGCTTCTGAAAAGGCCACTACCATTAGGGAATACTGTTGCCATAAAGGGTCTGTAACAATGTTTAGTGGGGGTACTTGTCAGAACATCCACACGAATGCCAGGACTCGCAGTTTCCCAGCAGTAAATTACAGAGAGCATCACACTGTCAACTGACACTCTGGAAAAACTTCAGAGATATTTTGCAGAGAACCCTGGCAATTCTCTGGCACCCTGGCACCCTCCGCTAGAACCCTGACCATCAACCCCCATCAACCCCTACAACCTTGAACTGGATAAAGCAGGCATGGAAAGCATGGTAGCCTACTTAGTAACGTCATATAAACAGTGGCCTAACATAAGGGGTAAACATTTACATTGTTTATAAAGACGAACAATTTGGACAAGTTCAGGAACCTCTTGGCTCGCTCCCAGACCACATACTAAATATTCATCATAAACAGGTCTAAAATAAAGAAGCTTATTTTTCTGGGCAAGTAAGCAGTAAGTAAGTAAGTACTAGTAAGCATTAATGAAACGCTACGTTTCTGTAACTATTGTACTGTATATTTTCATGAAACAACACTGAAGATATAAAACTTTGATACAATCTAAAGTAGTCAGTCTACAGTTTGTATAACCGTGTAAATTTGCTGTTTCCTCAAAGCAGCCATTAATGTCTAAACCGCTAGCAAAAAAAGTGAGTACACCCCTAAGTGAAACTGACCAAATTCTGCCCAAAGTGTCAATATTTTGTGTGGCCACCATTATTTTCCAGCACTGCCTTAACTCTCTTGTGGATGGATTTTACTAGAGCTTCACAGGTTGCCAAAAGAATCCTCTTCCACCCCTCAATGACAACATCACAAAGCTGGTGGATGTTAGAGACCTTGTGCTCCTCCATCTTTTGTTGAGAATGTCCCACAGCTCAATAGGGTTTAGGTCTGGAGACATGCTTGACATTTACCCTCACTTTCTTTAGCAAGTCAGTGGTCGTCTTGGATGTGTGTTTGGGATTATCATGATGGAATACTGCTCTCTGGAAAAGTTACACTGTTATACAAGCTGTAGACTGACTCCTTTACATTATATCAAAGTGTCATATCTTCAGTGTTGTCCCATTAAAATATATTATAACATAGATACACAAATGTGAAGGGTGTACTCAATGTAAGATACTGTATAACAATTAAAGCTAAAAACAAACAATTTAAACATAAATAAGTGTGTGATGTACAATATATTGCTTTGTTAAACCTCTGACACTTTCACTATATACAGTGTATAGTATTGTAGTATATAGTATGTCAATTAAGTATGCGCCCATGGGTTAACATAGATCCTGTACATGGTATATTGTTCTTACACACTCTTCAGGACATTGCATATTATTGGGATGCAGTAACAATTTCATAAACAGATGACTACAAACAATTGAAGAAGCTAAATGACTTTTTGACACCCTCCAGGTTCACACCAGCACAAAAATTTGTATATATTGCACCTCAAACTGCTCAAGCATTTCCAGGATGTTTCCCACATGAGATACGATTGTAAATGTGAACATCACACAAACAGTTAACTAACATACACAGCGTACCTGCGTTGGTCTGTTAAACCAAATATCTAGTCCAAGTTAAATAACTCTAGGTTTCCCTCCCAATTCCCTCCAAGTTATACAGACTCCATGCACAGCAGGTTACAAAATAATTTTAACAAGAGCTAATATTTTCAAACTTTCTAGGCTTACTGGAATTAAATACAGTAACTTCTTGGCTACTCCCATTTCTAAATATAAAGCTCACACAAATAAGGGATACTTCAAAAAGAAACATCCCCTAATTTTGTGAACAATGTAGTATGAACACCGACAAAAGTTTTGAGGTTTGTAAATTTACATTTTCGGCATTTAGCAGACAACCTTATCCAGAGCGACTCACAACTTATACAGTCCTACAATTCAAGCAATGGTGGGTTAAGGGCCTTGCTTAAGGACCCAACTGTGGCAGCTTGACAGAGGTGGGATTTGAACCCTGGCCCATCAGGTCCAGAGTCCAGTAGCTTAACCGCTAGGCTACCACAGCCCCACTAACAAATCACTGTCGTTACTTATTCATACACCTAAAATGTAGGATATCCACGAGTTATTCATTATCAGACATTTGGTTGTAATCTAAAAAACAGCATGCCAAATTAGTATGCATACTTTAGTTTATTCAGTCATTCTTGCTTTTTTATACCTCATTAATCCAAGTCAAGTTTGGATTAAGGAGCATGACACACACAGAGATGGTGAGAACATGCAAACTTCCCACAGATGGATATAAACGGGGAACTGGGCTCTGATCACAGCACCATCATGCACCCTTGAGTTTATATAAGCCTGCTCTCACACTTGCTGTACTTCTCTGACAGATTGTTTGGGACTTTATACATTAGTTCGGACTGTATTACCAAAGTGTAAACAAGAATTAAAGAGTTAAATAAGATACAGAAATTAATGTCGCGTAATGTCAACTTTATGTCTGTTAATTTGTCAATTTGATAACACCATATGTAGGTCGAATTAAATAACTTCTTGACTTGTTTGGCTCCTTTCTACAGCACACGCTAGCACACTGAATAGTGGTGTTGGGATTTGCAATAAAACGTGTATTATTTCTTACTTCTTTTTCCTCAAACGTTGGATTCACGACGCGTTTAAGGAATAAAATGAGTCATGAGGTTGTGATGTAATTATGTGAAATTGCTGTTTACGTTTAATATAAAGCCTACTCCAATCTGGTCTAGAAATGTCAAGCTGTAAGAAGTAACGTATACAAACCTGTTGAATAAAGTCACGTAAAACAGGTTTCTGTGGCATTTTAACCCAGAAATAAGTACGGGTTTTAAAAGAATAGGTACATTTAATGTGTCGTTTTTCCAAGATTTTGCAGCTCAAAACCTCCAGCAGCTGAAAAGCGTTTTATTTCTGACAGTATCACTAAAACATGGTACAAGGTCCTCGTGTAGAACTCTGCAGCTGCGAACACAACTTAAATCCCATGAATGCACTCTAATAAGTTTAGGAAAAGCAATGCTCACCCACTAAGAGACACACAAGGTCCAAAGCGACCAGCATCTTAGGATTGGAGGTGTAAGGCTGGGTGGCAGCGTGTCTCTGTCCGGCTCCAGCTTTCCCGTTCTCCCGCAGCGGTACTTCGGCCTGGATCTCCGGATCCCGGTCCCGCTCCACCCCGCTGTTCACTGAAGTCTTCTCCATTACTGCGAGCTCAACAAACCGCAAGTATACCCTTCTTGTTCCTGTTCTTGCTCTCCCAATGCGGCGTCCACACACATGGAGCGATCGCCCTTCTAATAAAGTTGAACTTTAGTTATTCAGTTAGTTATTTATTCGCTTAGTCAAATACCGTGCATGGTCTGCTCATGCTTCCACCAGATCAGCTTTCACTCAACTGATTAATAAGTCACAGACCCTGCAACCGGGGCCAAGTCCCCGAAGTTGTGCAGCCTGAACTCTTCCATTCCGATTTTCGCCATCCTCACGACCGATCAACAGAGTCCAGGTCCAGATCCAGTTCCAAGTTCAGCAGAAACAAACGAAATATCAGCAACACACACGTTTAACACTAACTAATAAGCACACTTCTCTAGCTTGCTCGACTGGTGGGATTGTTTCCACCCTCCTCTCTCTCACTCTCTTCTCACACATTAGTAGTTAGTCTTATTCCCACCCTCCAGTCTCTCTCTCTCTCTCTCTCTCTCTCTCTCTCTCTCTCTCTCTCCCTCTCCCTC
>JAVSBV010171742.1:0-13801 GCA_033117975.1 Parotocinclus spilosoma | reverse complement strand
CAATCCTGAAATATTACTGTGTCCATCAGTTATTAGATATATCAAACTGAAATGGCTGTTGCAAACACCCAAATATTTAGAACTAAAAATGATTAAGATTAATAGGGGTGCCCAAACTTTAATATAACTGTATACGCAATAAAAAGGCTTGTAAGAGCTAAATGCTGTTTTATTTATTCAAATTCCTCCTTCATGGAAAAAGTGGGCTGGATTTAGGTATGAAACTCCCGGGCTGAAAAAGGGGCCCACTCCGGCCCTGCACATCCCCTCTGTGTGACTCACAGAGAACCTCCCAATCAGTAGGTCCAAAGCAGTCCTTCAGAGCCTCATATGCCTTATCCGAACTATTGTCAGAAAATTCACAGGGAAAGCCATTTCCGGATTACTTAAAATAAACAAAGTCAGCAAAAAGGAATTGTTTAATTTACAGTCAATGGCAAATGTATTTAGATAGCACTTTTTACAATGGTGCATTGTCTCAAAGCAGCTTTATAATATGATCTTATCTTAAAAGGCCAGTCCCAAATTGAGCAAGCCTTGGTCGACAGTGGGAAGGAAAAACTCCCTGAATAAAGAAGGAACAAACCATGGGAGGACCAAGACTCAAAAAGGTACCAATCGTCCTTGGGTGGCCTAGATGTTAATTAAAATAGTGAATAGTAATAGTTATATTAAGTAAATAATACAATTTATACCAATTTTATTAGTAATATAATTACAAATAAAGAACTAAATAGATTAAAGATAATTGCATTCCTTGCATTCTTTTTGTATGGCTTAAAAAGACCTTCTCAAATTGCATGGAGTACTGAATGTGGGAACAACATAAAAATGTGAAATTAAGGTATGTGTGTGTGTGTGTGTGTGAATGTGTGCGAGTGTGTGTGAGTGTGTGTGAGTGTGAGAGAGAGAGAGAGAGAGCATGATAATGAGGACTAGCCTGTATCTCATTTATCAGAAAACACAACAAATATTTAAATGTGTGCTGCCTAGAATAAAACAAATGTTCAGTGGACTTCTTGCAGTACACTAAGTAATTGTATAGTTGTAGTTGATATAGTTGGGTCCCTGAGCAAGGCCCTTAACCCACAATTGCTTGGATTGCAAGACTGTATTAAGTCGTTATTCGTTAAGTGTTATTAGTATAAATGTAAATGTAAATATCTATCCTACACTTGATACATACAATAAGACTAGAAATGAAAGAATCAGAGAAATGATTTTTAAAATCTTGATTACTCATGTTGTTTGCCAGAGGGCTCCGACTCTGAACTAATCAGAATATGCATTAAATGCAAGTGTTAAATGTGTACATCCGTACTGACACAGTAATGCAAAAGGGGGGGGTCAAAATTTCTAGTGGTGCCCCAGAGTGTAATATTTTATAATTACAATCTATTTATATCTATATTTAAACTGAGGCACCATGGGTGGGTGGGGGAAAAACAATAATAGTGTGAAGTACTCTCTCTTTGTTGAAATTTCCTCCCCCCCCCTCTCTTATGATCTTGATTCAACAGCAATCAATCTGGGTTCTGGGCCATCAAAAGTCTGGAGCAAAACAACTGCAAAGTTCCTGGAAGACAAAAGAAAGACTGATTCTACTGCCTTCAAATCCACATGGACTACAAATGCGGGTCTATATTGCATTATAAACTGAATCACTTTAGATATTCTACGGGATCGGAATATCGGATTTTTCTCCTGAATGATCTGCTACGTATATCATTATTATCACATACCTATAAATGTGCACAACCAACCTATCTTTATACACATCCATGTTTTATGTAATGTGCTTTACACACTTGTCTTATATTTGACATATTATTTGATCGTAAATGCATCTTATTTTAAATGAATGTACCTTTCCTACCAATACAAATTACTGCATAAAAATGAAGCTGGCCAATAAACGATTCTTAGTCATGTGATCATTACTTGATGTGTATTTATGTTTTATTTGATTGCTTATTTACAGTAGCAGTGAGAACTGAATATAGTCATTTAGTAAAACAAAATGAACAGCTCTCATGAATTAAGCTTTGCGTGTCTGACTCATCTGATAAGTGTGATGTGTGTATCTGTGGATGTGCATGGCTTTTGGGGGCGTGATGAGTGGTGTGTGTGAGAAAACACAAAACCCTAAAAGTTTTGGCAGAGTTTTCACACGTGGAAGGCTAAGCATAGCGTGTACATTCAATACTGTAGGGATTTTCCCTTAATACACACAGTAGAACCTTAAACTAGACTGTGCATCCAAAATGCATTCAGCTAAATGTCATCGCATGTCATGACCAATTCAGACTCTCTCTGGGTTTCTCTGCTCCAGTAAAAGTGTGACCAGACATTTTTTTCTTCTAAAAATCACAATCCGTGTTTATAACTTAAAAACGATATTTTTTGTTCATTTATATACATCTTTTGCATATTTTTTCCAACATATTATCATTCGCCACAATACTGTCACTTCTGCAACAGCCTACGATTCCTGCAGCAAATTAAGAATATAACGCGGTTAAGTTGTAACCATGGAAACAAAGACTGATATGTCGTCCGTGAGAGAAATGTGACATTTTGACGTCTAGAAATGTGAATAATCTGATCATGTTGAACGATAATGTTCACATTATTTCTATCAAGTGCAAAAGTACTTGTGGTTGCCTAAAATGAGAAAAAAAAAAATTCTGAAAAAGAAAATAGTCATTACCGGAACACATTATTACCAAGAGACAAAATATGAATCATTTGTAAATTACTATTTAATATTCATTGAGTCTTTATTGAAATAATATAATTACGTTGGCATAAATAAAACTTAGGATTCGGGTTAGGACCCAAGGATGCGGGAAAGAAGGAACCCGATGAAGTATAAAAGGAATGGGGAAATGACTAAAGAGGCAGAGCAAAAGGCTCTCCAAATTACAAAAACGGGGAAAAATTTTGCGCAGCTGTGTTGCCTCACAAATGGCAAAGGACCCCACAGCTGACTTGCATGCGAATCGGCACCAATGTGGGCCGAAACGGCAGAGGGCAAACGTGCAGTAAGCACGAGAAGGCGCCGATTTGGGACGCTTTCCAAATCGAGTAGCGCGAAGGCACTCCGGGACGCCAGGGGGCGAGCCCGAGCTTGAGTACTCGAGGCACGCGAAGAAACGGAACGGGGCACGTCTCAAATCAAGTCATGCAGCCGACCGGAGTGAGACTTGGTTACCAGCCGAAGTGAGTGAGTTGGGGAAAGGAAACCCTGATTCTGTCCCTGAACCGCTAAATACCTCAGGGGTTTCCCCCACATGCGTCCGTCGGCACGTTAACCCCGAGACATTACCGACTGCGTAAGGAAACGCAAGCAATTATTTACAGCCAAAGTCGAGGAAGGCCGAGTGTGTTGTGTGTGTGTGTGTGTGTGTGTGTGTGTGTGACATCAATTAAGCACCGAATATAAACGGCATCACCTGACGCTCTAACGGCTACCGGGGCGAGCCGTGAGCGGAATGGAAGTTTGAGGTATGCGTTGTAACAGAAACAAAACTTTTACCATTTTATTTTTCAGAGACTAAAGATGATAAAAATAGCCCTCATTAAAAAAAAATCATCCACTTATTTAAGCTTTTACTTTGCTATTTAAATCCATCTTAAATTGAAACTGAACCTGAACTATGCCGATGCTCATGGTGCAGCTAGTGTACAGTAGGCTACGAGAAATGCTGCTAATAAGATCCTGAATCTGGGTTTTACCTGAGTTCATGACTAATTTGGATTTTCCCATGGCAACAAATAGGCATTAGATCAACGGATGGTTCGTGTACTAACTACAGGTGCACTCGTACTAAACAATGACTATAAGAAGCTTCTGATTGGCCAGTTGTCAATCTATCAGACTGTATGAGGAGACTGGTGTTTGATCTAGAGGAAATACGATGATACGATACCTTGGATAATTTGTTATGTTGATTTTACTTTAAAAACCCTTCCTGTAAGACAATTGTCTGTGTAAAGAAACAATTCATTGGTTCTTAAACTACAGGCTCCGAGTACTGTCTACTCCTCACTCCTTTTTCAGTCCTGGTCAGATCTAGTTTACTGTTGTCTCAGAACTTGGACATGTACTGGACATCTGTGTGAGAATTAAAAAAAATGGCTTTGGTGATTTAAACACATTCTCATTTGCCATTCTCTTTCACATCCCTCTTTAAAGTCCCATTTAAAAGCGTACATGAGGTTTTTCATTCATATATGAAAAGCGAGAAGTGAGAGTCTCAGTGGACTTTGGAACAGACTTTAAAGGCATACCTAAATAAAGCATTGTGGGGGAGGTGTGCAAAGTCATTCAATGGATAACGAATAGTTGGTGGTTGAAGCAGGTGGACAGCCAGAGCCGCTAATTTCCATACTCATAGCAAAAAGCCCAGGCTAACTGAAATAGAAAAACCAGAACAATAGCTTCAGTGGTCAGTTATCTTAACGCAGTCATACACAAAAAAGTAACAATTGTGCAGATTTCTAGTTGATTTGATGGGTAATGTTTGTCCAGTGTTATGGGTAATCGTGCTTTCTGTTCCTCATTTCTACATCACTCTGTCTAGCAGCTGTTTGAGTCATTTGTCTTTCATTTCGTCCTGCCAAACTGTCTTTGTATTTTTACTGTGCACTTAATTCCTTACTCAATGTTGTCAATTGTCGTTGTCAAAGTGCACCCCATACCTTTCAACCAAAAGAGACACTACCTGCATTTTTAAACAAAAAGGTTTCAGTTATGCTAATACAATTACAAAACTTTCTCTGATTACGTAATCATTAATCTCTTATCCTCTTAATCCTTGGCCAGGGTCACAGAAAAGCCAGTGCCTGATAGTGGCAGGAACAACCCTGTGCCAAGCGCCAATTTATTGTAGGGCAAACACCCTTATATACACTCACACTCGTATACTCTTAAAGGCAATTTAGAAACTACAATTAACCTAACATGCATGACATGCTGTGGGAGGAAACTGGAGTAAACTAACAGACATGCAAACTCTACAAAGAAAGGTGGCTTCATTTGGGATCAAACCCTGGACCGTCTTCCATTTCCATTTCCAGCATTTAGCAGACTTTATATCCAGACCCTTATCCAGAGCGACTTACAACTGATATATTCTTACAATCCAAGCAATTGTGGGTTAACTGTGGCAGCTTGGCAGAGGCGGGATTTGTACTCTGGACCTTCCAGTACCTTAACCGCTAGGCGACCACAGTCCCTTCTTGCTGTTGATGACAAATTGATATTGTTGAAATTGATTATGCACTGAAGTACTGTTTTCTTTTATTAATCTTATGCATGACGAAAACCCATGAGTAAACCCATGCTGACATGGGGAGGACAGACAATCCACAGTGTCTAAGGTTGGAATCTAACTGGGAAATGTAATCACTGGAATGCACTGGAGTTAAAAAAAAAAAAAAAAAAAAAGAAAGTAAAATCTTCCTAGTAAAAATGGGAAGTCATACAGTATGTGAACAATAAATCATAAATAAACACTTTCGAGCAGTGTCTAACACTGGCAGTGTCCATCTCCATTTTACTGTTCACTGTCATTCATTTAATTGTGCCTTGATTTAAGCAAGTCTCAAGAAAATCGAGCATTTAAAAAGTAAATATGATAGTAATTTTGTAGATTAAATAATATCCGCAATACATAACTATGCTTTCTGTTCCTCATTCTTACAATAAAGCTCTTTCTAGAAGCTGTTTGAGTCATCAGTTTGCCAATTCCTTCTGCCATCCTAACGGACTTTGTATTATTATAGTGTTAATTAACAATTCCTTAGTCAATGTTGTCAATCATATAACATTTTAAGGTAAAACTCAAATTTAGAGCGGGCAGATTGACCCCTTTGCTTCCCAGTCAGCCAGAGGCACATATTCATTCATTCATTCTCTCACATTCTTATCCGCTTGATGGGAGAGCTGGTGCGTAGTCAGAAGCACTACTCTAGACAGGGCACCAATCAATCATAGGGCACACATACTCACACACTAGAGACATGGGTTAACCTAACATTTTTGGACAGTGGGAGGAAATACCCAGAGTAAACCTAGACACAGAAAGGACCCACACCACTCCACCTGAGGTTTAAACCCAGGACCTTCTTGCTGTGGGGCCATCTGTGCTACCCACCAAGCCACTGTGCTTCCCCAGGAGCACAACTTTGTTAAACACCAAATAGGTGATGTGATTTAAGACTTGAGGTGTTACTATGCTGTGGATAAGAAATGTAAAAAAAGTAACACAAAGTTGTTGTTAGTTGGATTAATTTAGTTTATGCTAACATACCTGAAAGCCTTGATCATGAGGTGCATTTGGTGGGCTATAAGTGACCATAACATATACGAGCTATCACCAAGTGGTTTTGTGTTGTCTGTAGAGGGAGAAAGCAAATCTTAAGGAAGATATATATTTTAAGGAACATACTCTTTACACATTTAACACTCACGTTCAAATGCTTTTATTGACAAACAGGGGCCCACCGTTGCTCCTCAGACACTCAGCCTTTGATGAACCTTTGATGAGTTTATACCAAATCAGTTGTTTCATCTGACAAGCAGGAATGGATGTTTATTACCAAATGAAATGAAGCAGACAAAACATGTAACTTACTGGGTTCATATCGTCTGTCATGAAATAAAAGTCAATGTAGTGTCCCAAACCTTTTCTGATTTGGGGTTGTATATTTTAACCATAACAGACATATCTAAATACAGAAGGTCATCTGACCGTCAGAATAATATACAGAGATCTGAAGCCTGTGCAAGCTTCTAAAACCTTACATGCAGGGTGTCTGGTCTAGACTATGTTATTTAAATATAGTCTGTTATGGCTAATGTACCCTAAATCTGAAAAACTTGGGACACTACGACAGTAATGGCTTTAATACTATTTCATACTGTGGTCTGTTGTTGGAAATTGGAATCAAGGTCATAGTTACCTTTCAGATTCACTGTGACACACAGCAGCACTGCTGTCTGCAGAAGTTCTGGTTAGAGCCGTCTGTTTCACATCCTCCATTTTTCACCCTCTTTCGCTCTGACATCACACGTATACAAGCACGCCCCTGTAAGTTCTTCAACCATATTGTGGGTTAGGGGCTGAGAATGTGGGGGTTTATGGAAATAAAGCAGGGCGCTACAAAAGTGTGAAACAAAGTGTGAATGAGAACCACTGAGCGGTGTGTCATGATGAAGTTCTACCACGCCATCCTCCTCTGTTTGGCGTTCTGCATTTGTGGCATTGCAGGTGAGTCATTTGAGCTATTATTATTTGATGTGTAACTGTTTGACATTCATAATTATTTATTTATTCTTCACATTTGGTTTTGATAGCTGTGTCCTGGCCCCCATCTTGCTGTCTCAGGAGGTCAAACCATAAAATAAATGTTCACAATGTTGTGGGATGCACAGTGCAACAAGCAGGAATTTGTCCCTTCAATGCAATCAAGTATGTCTTATTCACCCATTTTCAGATATTTGTCGAGAAGAAATTCTCGGTTTTCTTGTGTTTTTTTTATTCAAGATCATCATCTTTATGCTTACTGACCCCAGTGTTTATGGGTCTTTATGCTTATAAATCAAACTGTCTATTTAAACAAATATATTGCAGTTTAAAGACTCAGACAGAGTCACTTGTTTATATGTTTTTATTTGTGTGTTTTCTCCAGGATTAACACAAACAGACGTCGGACAGTATGTTTTGATCTGGATTCTAATTGGGTTTCTAAAAATGTTGTTGTGAACGGAACAGCTTGTCAAGCGGCTGTGCAAACAAAAAAGAAAAAGAAGAAGGGAAGAAAACGGTCTAAAAAGCACATTTTGTTTGAGTTCAAAATAGTCTTGAGTGATGATACTCAAGATCTAAATACAGACTCAGTCTCACTTAAAGCTCCTACAGCAGTGATCTAAAGCTAGCAATGTATTATCGTTTAATCTCTCATTTCAATAGATTTCCGTACTTGCATATCAAAAGTTGACTTTCTATGCCATAACAATGTACATAATATAACGTCCAAAGTGTGTTCAATTCTTCTGCTCTATATTGCTCACAAAAAATAAGGGATATTTCAAAATGAATTTTCACAGATCCCATAATGGAATAATCCCATACTTTTTGTGAGCAGTATATGTAACGTACCTCTATTACTTAAATTAAATGTATACTATGTTTGTAATAAATGCTCTTTTTATTACAAAAATTTGCAAATTCTATGTATTATATGTGTCATGTATAATGAGATTAACAGGTCATAGGTTGATATTGTTACAGGACATTAAATATTCAAGAAGATAAAAACAAAAAGGAATAAGACAACGAAGAGAGAGAGAGAGAGAGGGGAAAAAAAAAAAAAAAAAAAAAGTTTCCTACATTTACCTTGACTTATTTAATTGCAGACAGTATGAACCGGAGATATTTCATGTTTTTACCTGCATTTCAGAAAAAAAGCTTTTATGACTATTTTTGCCATTCACATCAAATTTAAAATGCATTTTAACACCAAAGATATCAATTGTGGATGTGGTTTAGGTGTTATTTAGTAAATATTACTTCTTGGAAACATTACTTAAGGTGTGCAGCACTGCAGGTTTGTCGTTGTCCCGATATTCGCTGCACACATTCTGTTTATCACGCAAAAAAAGAAAAAAAAAAAAAAAAAAAAAAAAAAAAAAAAAAAAAAAAAAAAAAAAAAAAAAGATGGTGGAGACAAACGCAGCATGCCAGGTAAACAGGCGGATTTATTGAAAAACGTACAGCAGAACACGTAGTTGGACGGAAAGGATTTTCGGTACCAGAGAAAACTAACTTGATCCAAAAGGGCAAGGCAAGAGCGGGAGTCATAAAAACTAAATAGCAGTCGGCAACATTAAAAGAGCATACCGCTAAAAAAACGCTAAGAACTTGGTCTGGAGAAACAAGACTTGGCGAGAGCTGGCTGTGAGAGAAGTGATATAAATATGGTGTGTAATTACGTGAACGTGATGAGATACAGGTGTGCTCATTAATAAGAGGGTGAAGGTGATTGTGTGCGGTGTGGGTATGTTCCGCAAAGTAAAGCATGGGCGTGACCCTGTTGGGGACAGGTCAGGACTGCAGGCAGATCCAGTCCAGTTTAAAAATGCAGAAACGTCTCTGGAAAAGAGGTCATATAAAAGGTAGCATATGTTGCTTTAAAGTATTCAGTGTACTTTTCTGCATTAATGCTGTCATCACAGAAGTGTAAATGACCTTTGCCAATGGCACCAGTACCATGACAGACCCTGGATTTTGGACTTGTTGCTGACAACAGTCTGGATGGTTCTTTGCATTTTTGATTTTCTTCCAAAAAATGGTCTGAAATGCTGATTGGTCTGACCACAATGCAGTTTCCACTGTATGACTGTAGAGGAGTCAAGGCTGCTTCAGGACATGGTTAACAAAATGCTGTGACTTGTGTGACTGTAACTCCATATTGTAATGCTTGACCAAAAACTGCCAAAGTAGTCCCTTGCTCATGTGAGCATATAAGCTACTGGTGGATGATGGTTTTTGATTCAGTGCCATCTAAAGGACCGAAGATAACAGGCGTTCAGTTTGAACTTGCCCTTTTACTAAATTCCCCCAGATTCCTTGAATAGTTTATTCATATTACGCACAGCAGGAGAAGAAATATTTAAATTCCTTCCAGTCCAACTTTAATGAACCCATATCACAATTTTCTCAAGCATTTATTGACAAATTGGTAAGCCCATCTTTGCTCCTCAAACACACACACACACACACACACACACACACACACACACACACACACACACACACACCCCACTTTGGTCAACGCAAGTTGTGCTAAGAGGGCTTTATAAATAAAGTTACTTACTCATTAATAGCCGTACACTGTCCCCGTCACAATTTTAGGAATGTTTGTGGGCCTACACAGCAGTAACGAAGGTGTATTAACTAATAAAATAAAGTTTAGCAGAAAGTCAGTCTACAATTAAATACAGTAAACAGCAAAGTAAATGTAAGGCACTATTTTGTATTTCCATTCTTACACTTTGTCTGGTATAGGGTTGTAATTTTTGTATTTATTTATTCATGCTATAAAATATTGATATATATTAATATGCATTTAGCTTGATCTATTTCTTTTATTACCCAAAAACGCAGGTTCACCACATAGAAGTTAGATTGGCATCTCTGACGTAAACTCTCAATACACAAACCAGAAGCTAGGAGAGTATGGAGGTCATCTTTAGATTACATTTTTTTTTTTAGCAGTTTGATCATCATGTGTTCATGTTTTATTTACATTCTACTTTTCTAGCCCAAATTTATTACAGGATGAACAAGAACTCGTGCAATAAGAAAGGTTTACTGTTAATAACGTGCACGAAAAGGCAGAAGAAGCCTGTGGGTGGATAAATGTGGGTGGATAACTGGCCACCAGAGGACGTCATTTTACACTGCGTTGGCTGCAAACTGCAGCAAGTAGTTATTGAAAACAACAACAACAACAAAACAGCCGGTAGTTCTTTTATGACCATTTTGTTGTGTTATACACCATCTAGTGGAAGTCAGACCCAACACAGAATGAGTTAAGAAATGTCTACATGTGACTCCTGCTCAGATCAAAATAAATCCGAAAGGATCCTTTGCTATTTGCATTTCACTGTACATTAAAACAAACACAAAAAAACCTAAGTATTTTTGTCCAAAAAATTACTTAAAAAAGCATTTAAGATCCTGGACTATGGACCAGAAGATCCAGGGTTCAAAACCCACCTCTGCTAAGCTGCCACTGTTGGGTCCTTGAGCAAGGCCCTTAGAGGGGACATGATATGGAAAATCCACTTTTGCCTGCTTTTGTATTTCCACTTAGATATTTGTTGAACATCTTGTTCCAGTACCATGGCTACTAATATTGAAGATACCATGAGGGCAGTCTCTATAGTCCATCTAGTCACATCAGACGCATGAACTGTTTTTCTGGGGTTTTTTTGTTTGTTTTCCACACATGGAGGATTTAAATGAGCATAAGAGACCCATTTTGTAAATATAATATAATATAAAATAAAAATTACTATCATTTGAATCACAGGGGTTAGACAATGAAACTAAAACACCTGGTTTTAGACAAAGGTTTGGCTATAGCAGCCCGGCCGTGTATTTTGACCCTGTGGATCCCGACGGACAGTTCTGGTGGAAACAGGAGATTTGAGGTGGACATTTAATTCTGCCGTGATTTGGGCAGCCGTGGTTTTATGTTTTTTGAATAAAATCCGGGTTAGCACCCGAACATCCCTTTCAGACAGCTTCCTCTTACGTCCACAATTAATCCTGTGACAATGACAATTTCAGTTTCATTGTCTAACCCCTGTATATAACTTCTAGATATAAATAACAAGACGTCACAAATGACCACCAGGTGACGCTAGGTGACAGAAAATGCAGTCTCCCCTCAAAGTTTCAGTCCTCCAAGTGTGCTGGCAGCAAGTGGAATCGTATTATAACGCCTTTGGGGAAAGACATTTATGAAGGGTAATATTCAGTACCCCAATAAAATGACCAAATTATTTTTAATTATTATTTTTAATTATATACATTATCTGGGCAATTCCAAACACATGCAAACCTTGTGTAGCATATGTTTACTGGACTAAATGTTATGCAAAGCAACTTACATTAGAGATAATATTGGGGGGCTCAAGCACTATTTGATCAACGCCGTCAAGACTATAGAAACCCTCACTATACAGCATGTTTTCCTGTTAATGCCACAACATAACAGTTGTACTTTTTGTTCAACTTTATATGCATGTGATATTGTCTGCCTTTTTTGTGTATGCTTTACAGAGCCATAATAGGACCACTCCTCAAATAATGAACAATGTTCATTATCTCATTACAACTGGGCATAAGATCAGGAATGTTAGCCAATAAGTGAATTTCTTGACATTAGCGTTGGCTGCTTGGTGTAAAGACTGTGACAAATGCTCTGGCCAGACGAGGGTTGAAGCATCTTCAAACCAGCAAGGCTTGTGAGGTGCCAGAAAATTCCAAGGACAAAACCACAAACCAAAGATACAAACCACAAAGTGGTGATCGGTGCACAAAAAACCCCCCAACAAACATCGTCTCCCCGTAGCATCCTGTAGGCAACATCCTGTGAGCACTGATGATACATTACAGGATGACTAAAACTGTGCAGATGAGCTACTATCGCTGATTTTACATCTACAAGGTGGAGCAATACGGTAAATGTGTCTAATAGACTGCAGTAAGGCGTTTGATCCAACACCACCATGTCAGTGTGATGGTCAGTGAGAAAGATCCACCACCCAAATAGTACCTGTTCTGTGCTGGTCCTTTGGGGGTGCTGACCATTAAAGAACAAAGTAAAAGAGGACAAAAAGTATGCAGGGTAACTACAATATACTATAAGTGTTTCTCTATGGTAAGAGGAAAGGATAAAATGGACAAGCAGTATAAAAAAAAAGGATGTACCTAATAAAGTGACCAGTGAGTGTTTACAGTTGTCTAGTCATGCATTGGTTTGTTCTGTTCTTGTGCCCATGAGGTGTCATTGTTCCAGCAGTGATGAAGCAGCCTGTGTGAAACAGTGTTCTTTTGTTTAATAAGCCTTCAATTTGAATCCAATAATCCACAATATGGATTACCATTGTGTAGCAAGCCTTACTTCCTGTTCTACTTCCTTTAGCTGGGTTTCAACTTGTAATAATGTATTCACTTGTCTAGTGTATTCCCAGTTCTTTGGATTTATCTTCATGGATTTCCCCTGTATTACTTTTGACATTGCAAGTTACTTGAATCCTACATTTTCAGTCATATTGCCCAACCCTTCTCACTCCTGTTATATGAACTATGCATGCAATAATGTCACCACAGACCGCAGTGCTGAAGAAAAAGTGCAAATCCAGAACAGGCTTTGAGCTTTAGATTAAGCAGGGGAAATGTGCCTATTGAGACACGGCTTTTGCTTAGCAGTGTTTCTCTCATAACCTATGAATAAATGCAATAAAAGACATCATAGGCATGCCAGCTGCTGAACTATTAGATCATTCTTTCTTTTAACAGTCAGTGTGAAATGTACTTGTGGCTCCACTTCTGACTTTATAATGCTGGGATGTCAGTGTTCCAAAGAGGATTTCCAAAAGGCATCAGGATGTAACAACAGTCATTTGCTAAGTATACATACTGATGTTTTTCTCTTTATAAAGATGTTGACAGGGTGAGCTCTATATTCTCTGCATTGTTAATACGGCTACAAATGTTTTCGTTTTATCCCAATGATCAGTCAGACTGGCAAAAAGTCATTAATCCATCTTACTATATTCTTCAAGCTGTTTCAATTGCTGCTGTTACAGAATTCGGATGTGTGCCTGGCCAGACTAATTTGTATTCATGGTTTCTTTAGCTTATCTTATCTTGAAACTGAGTATGCATGCATTGGGTGTTTACAGGTTTGTGGAGGTGAGTGGATGTGTAGGCCTGAGGACGATGGAGGAGGAAAGCTGAGGCTAAATAGACACCCTCTGCTCTCATCAGAGAGTGTAAAATGCTTTGAAAAAAAAAAAAAACAAACACCTGCTCTCCTCCTCACACTGCCAGAGGGCCAGTACAGCAGCTCTGGAGCGGGAGAACAAATCAATCCAATAGTACCACCAAGAGATTACATTCAAACACATATGCCCTTCTCAGAAAACCACACACACACACACACACACACACACACACACACACACACACACACACACACACACACACACACACAC
>JAVSBV010171721.1:0-13802 GCA_033117975.1 Parotocinclus spilosoma | reverse complement strand
AAAAATAAATTTGCAAACAAGTTTTTCGAAACGATCTACAACACAATGTATAGGTACTCAGCATGCGAAGAATAATACTGCAAAAAATAAGTTCTTACTAAATTCCAGTCAACGTTTGAAGAACTTATCCAGTGTGATTTGACGTGCTTCTGCTGTGTTTTTTTTTTGTAGTAAATGGAAATGTTAGACAAAGACCTGTAGGTGGCAGTAGAGGGCTGTGGAGAAACTCTGGAGTTTTTTGGGTAGTGATGCCAGAGACGAAGAGTTTTTTCACGGATATTACATATTGTACACGTTCTTTGGTCCAAATAAGCGACATGACATTAATTGTTAAAATAATAAATGCTAAATAAATAAATGTTAAATAATAAATAATAAATGACACGTATTTAACAGAATTTGTTTTGGTACTTTAGGATTTGGTCCGAATAAGCAGCTGGTCCCATTAACCGGTGGTCCAATTAATCGGAATTGACTGTATATCATTTGCAATGAATATGAAACTGCCCAGGGAAAACCTCAAAGACATCCTGTTCCACAATACACCTGAGGCTAATGTGAAGGTTACATTTCTAACGAGATAATGAGCCTAAGCATACTGTCAAAGGTACACAATAGTGGTTTAATAGCATAAATATCAATGTATCAAAATAGTTCACCATTTATATCCACCCAGTCTGTCAGAACTCAATCAATTTACCTGAATTTCAGGACTCAGATGGGCAAAACTGATCAAAACATACAGTAAAAGATTTGCAACTCTAACTGCAACAAAAGGTAATCCAACCAAGCTGCTCTGATTGATAAAAAGTTGTGTCCCATTTCAGTTTACAAATATATGACAGTTAAATGGTATATAACCCAGGTAAGTGCATTTTAATTTAAAGCTGTAATAGTACAAAAGGTGGAAAAAAACGCATGTTAATACAATGTTTGTGTAAAATGTTGAAACAATTTTATAATAACATCAGAAATACACTGCACTTTATAAAAGTCCCAGAATGCTAAGATGGGACGTTATCCCTGATGTCAGCTTTTATATCTTATACTACAGTATTTATTTAGTTGATCTCTATCTCTTTATCCCACCTGAAGAATGTACAGTGGTTATGACTTCACTGTTTGAGCAGTATTATAAAAAAGGTCTGTGACCGTAAGGTAAGCACAGGTAGTTCTTCTAAACTGCTATAAAATTGCTCCACTGCAAAATATAAACCCCTGCTGAGAATACCAAAGCCTGTTTAGACATCTGCAGTGCAACCTTTGGAACCTTTGGCATTCTTTGAGCATTGTCGCACAGAATCATTGCACAGGATCATTGTGTTTTGGTAAGTAATCATGCTTAATATGTCTGAGAATTATAATTTGGATCTGGATTTTCAGTTATATCTTCTGATAGCATTTTATTTATGTATTACTGGATAGCTGACATATCTCTTCCTGATACATTTTAGAAAGCTAGTTACATTTTCAGACATGTTTAACCCTAATGAAAATGTGAAAATAATGCAGTTGTGCTCTTTCATTCTTGTAACTGATACTGATTTTTAGTGTTACAGAAACCTGGAAAAAATGAGTGTTTCAGTTATTATCCAGCTGCTCCTCCTTTTACATGTCAGCTACTGTTGTGTCTACTGTGTCAACGGTAAGGCACACTAAAAAAAGAGTAAACACATGACATTTCTTATGCTCTACATCTATTTTAATATACACTGTAAGCTAATATATTCAACAATATGACATGTTAAAAGTGGTTATGATTGGTGGCTTAATACGCACTGACTATTTGCTTCTTAAAAGATTGTTGTAACTTGAGAAAACATCACATATACATAATATGGGTAAAAATATGTATCTGATTAGTGGCAGACATTTTAACCCTATCCATTGCTGGTGGGTGCTTAACAAGACCACAGCCATTCAGTCTTCACAGACAAAGCATTCACACTTGGACTGTATCAGAATTTAAATTGGTTTATTGCGAACACGTTCATCAAGAGCAGACCACCATAATTCGACTTATTTGGTCCACTTGCTTTGTGAATTCTGAAAAGCAAAAAGGCCAACTGCGCATTATGCTTCACAGCTAAAAACATTGAGGCTTGCCATTCACAGTTGATAACAACTATTCAGCACTCAGTATGGCTCTCCAGGTATTATAACGGCTGCTGGCTGTATAATTTGAAAGAGCGATCTGGCTAAACACTTTTTGTGTGTCTAAAGCCTAAATTAGCGCATGAGTGGAAATATGTTTTACATTGTGTACACTACTATTATCACTACTCACTATTGCCTCTGAAGCAACTGCAAATGTTTCAGTTGAAGTGCTTCCTTTTTTACACTTAATCCTGTTGATGATTGTGAAGAGTGGGTAAGTGGCCTGAAATCTATCCCAGAAATGATTTGGAGAAGAAAAAAGTGTTCCCTTATTGCATAACTGCACCCCAATTATTTTACCTAGACAATGCAAATTACGGCTGGTATTTAAACCCAGGTCCTACCGTTGCTTCCATCAGTAGTCTCTCTTGTGAGCTATATAAACATTGGTGGAGTAGGCATGGATGCGACATGGCTGCATTTGATTATTTGAGTTGAGTCCAGTCATTTCAAAGATGGTCATTCCAAAAGTAATGATGCAGTGCCTGCCCATTTTCAGTGTGAAACATGCAATGTTGTTGAGACTAAATTGAATCCATTCTCTGCAGTCTTTCTGCAAATCCTAGGCAAAAGACTTAAAAACAGGAAGCAGGGACAAAAGCAAAGAGTGTAGTGAAGTACATGGAAACATATTTTGGAATTAGATGTTTATTATGCAAGGAGATGTGATGCATGACTGTCTACATCCCTACATAGCTCAATTTGGTGAATGCTGGTGAAATCTGAATTGGCAATTTTGTAGTTTATAATGTATTTCCCTTTCAATAATTTTGAGTACCAAGTATACTTTTTCATTCGAAAAAATAAACCACTGTTTACATATACTAACAGTATGTCTACATTATACTCTCATCCATTGTGCACCTTTTTCTAAATGTTATCTAATTTGTGTTTTTCTTGATACTCACCAGTCACCATTCTCACCAGTACACAAACACAAGGGGACGTCATTAAAACAGAACAAAATGAGACTGTGTCTCTGACCTGCTATGCTAATAGCTCTACTGGAGGAGAAATACTGCAATGGTTCCGAAATGGAAGACAAGTGAGCCTGAAAGAAGGAAACATCCAAGACGTGAGCTACGTGTGTCTGAACCCAGTCACCAGCAAAGATAATGGAGCTGTCTTTACCTGCAAGTTAAAGGCTAATGCTAATGTGAATGCCTCAATCCAGCTGGATGTCAGCTGTGAGTTCAGGGGGTCAGGGACCCAAGTAAATGTATTTTAAGTGTCTGAAACAGGCAACT
This sequence comes from Parotocinclus spilosoma, assembly GCA_033117975.1. NCBI lineage: Eukaryota > Metazoa > Chordata > Actinopteri > Siluriformes > Loricariidae > Parotocinclus > Parotocinclus spilosoma. Next base: position 10,398 of record JAVSBV010171721.1, on the reverse strand, counting down.
AGTGTTACTACAATTAAAGCCATTTGGTATGGGACCAATGCTTCAGAAGCAGCGGCCTCTTTTAAAGCAACTTCTACATATCTTTACAGATCCCCCAAAGCTAAATTATACAGAAGAATTGAAGGTCGAAGAGACAAGTCATGCTGTTTTGTCATGTGAGGTCCATGCTAATCCCCCAGTAACGGTTGTCTGGAAGAAGGATGGTGAGCTCCTGGACCTTTCCCTTAGTAACTACAAGACCAGCAATAATGGTATTACAGCTGAACTATCTATCTCAAACATTAACCGTGGCGTTCACCAGGGTGTCTACAGCTGTGAGACAACGTCATCCAAGTATGGATTAAATGCTAAGAACTTTAGCGTCATTGTTGAAGGTAAGTTTCTTATAAAAATATATACTTTAACACTCATGTGTTTAACATATATCAAGAATAGATCCAGATTTTCAGGTATATACAGTATAACTCGAGTTAAACACATATAGTCCAGTACTTTAACTGCTTTGCCACCACAGTCCCATGTAGTTTTGTAGGGTTATATATTTGTTTATTTTCCTACTCTGGTTGTATAATTTAGGTGTAACAGTGGCGTAGCAGGCAGTATTAATGCTGCACACTTCCAGGTTTTCACATTAATTCTAGGGTATCTTTTCACATTCTCACTGCGTCTTCATGGATTTATTGTATATCCTCCTTCACCAACCTATCATGTTGTTAGGTTAACTGGATACTTAATAGGTCATTGGTGTAAGTATGTTTGGGTATAACACTGGAGTATATATTAAGATTCCTTCCATGCACCCACTGTTACAGGGATATTCTTTTTAACCATTATGATCCTGAAGAAAATAAGACTAAGATGCATGAATTTGATTCAAAATTTGATTTAAACATTAACCGAATACTATATACAACAATGTTCATATCAAGAACAATATAATTATGCTTTTTAAGTCACAGTAGTCATGTGTTTCTGACACATGTGTATCTGCTGGTAACTATGCATCACATGATACCATGCTTCCATTATACACAGCATGAAAACTCCACTGAACTTTGTTCCTTTGTCTGGTTTGAATGCTGCAACGTAATCCAAATTACGTTGGCTGGGATCAAATTAGTGCCCATGTTTTCTGTTTATTTTAGGCTCTGTTCTGTCCTTTTGAAAAGCATTGCTGGTCTTGGTTATTGTGTTGGCTAGGTGTTTTCAATGGCCTTGCAATGCTGCTTGATGCAATTTGTGTACATAGTACTTAAGCAGTTCATTGTACGAAGCTGTTTTCTATTTTTCATGCTATTCCAAAGGAATCAAAATCATACAGCTGGTGCTGAACGTTTTTTTTGGAAATATATGTGTCCATAAGCCATTACTCAGTACCAGCTTACGATTAGTGTCTGGCAAGCAAATCCACACAAATCTAGAACTGCTGCAAGAAATGGATAAAGGAATACCATAAACATTTGGAACAGAGCAACACAAACAAATTCTGTCACTGGAATTTAGATTATACTAACAATTGGGCTATGATCCATGCAGATTTTGGTCAAAGTTAAATGTGCTTAATATAATAATGTTTTACGTTTTTTAAGAGTTGAGTTTAAGTGTTCTGATCAGCTTTCGCCAGGCTACAAGTTCATGTTGTCAGTAATATTTTATACTGCATACCTAGCTATAATAAATTAATTGTAGACCTGAGTCTTCATACTTAACTACTCTTAACTACTCTACTATACTTTACTACACTATAAATAATCCTTGATTCTTAAGTATATTACTGTTTCTTCTGCTTGCTTATACAGTGTATTTTCTCATGCATTAATGTATGTTTTTTTGCTTCGGAAACACAGAAAAGGTATTGAAGTTCCCTCTGGGACCTACAATTTGTGGCTTGGTTGTAGTCGCCGCGACAGCTATGCTGGCTGTTTTTTCCAGAAGACATAACATTATCAAGGTATTATGGTTCGTCTGTTATTAAATTGCCATGATAACATTAAGAGCTCTGAGATGGTTTATATTGCTTCACTAACACAGCTTTTAAGATACCACTTTTCCTTGTTCACTTTTGTTGTTTGTGCTCTTTCACCAGTACTTCAAAAAGACCAGTACGGAATAATGGACCATCATATACAATTCATCACAGCTGATAAGCTCAGAGGATTTCAACATTCATGAAGTGCGAGTGGCAGCATTCATGTCCTTAAACAAGACTTCAAGAAATAAACTTCTTATAATAAATACAATGTTTAAATAAATATTTACATCACCAACAATTTAGTCTAGTAACCAGTGAATGTCAAAACATTATTATTTTAAGCGCTTTTACTGGATTCTTAAAATAAAATGTTATATACTGTACCCTACATAAAAAGAGACACTAAAATGTAGTGACGACCATAGCAATAAAACCCATTAAAATACATTACTAACTGTTATACATTCTCAAGGTCAATGATTTATCTTGGTATTCATAAAAACACACATAAAATGGTATGAGTGTTACATGAGGGGCAGTTAAGATCTATTCAGAATAAAATGTAAATATGAATTCTTAGAATGTGATGTAGTGTAAGCCTATTCTATTAGCTGCAATTACTGTGTTCAGCACAGGGCATTAATCAGTGATTTATGCATGTTTTCTACCTCACTGTTAACATGCATTTAAGACATTATGTTACATATTGATAAGCAAACATTATGACGCTCTTGATCGCAGCTATGTGTTCCACATGTCATTTGACTTTCACATGTATGACCTGACTCAGGATTTCCTATTGGTTTCCTACATTGCACAAATAATCACACTTCCTCTACCAGCCTGTCTAAACAGTGCATCTGGATGAGATCATATTCCCTCCTGAGACCAGACAACCTTCTTCAGTTGCAACTTTTTCCAAGGTCCAGTTCTGTCAATGGTGGACAGATTAGCATGGTTAACACTTTGTAAGGTCTGTCACATACTTACCAGGTTCAAGTAAGAAGCATTCCTCCTTTAATTAGTAAGACAACATGTAACTTGTGCCACAACAGCTTTTCTGTAAGTTCCTAGCATATGGGATTTCCTTTGTTGCATCAGTGAGCCTTGGGCCACAACACGGTAGGTACTTACCACTGCTCACCATTTCTTGGTGGTGTTCCAAACCAGTCATCTGACCATTAATTTGGTCAAAGCAGAAGTCCCTTGCCACTTTATGTCTGCCTATTTATTTTGCATCCATCGTACTTATAAGACCCATCACTGTTATTCAGTCTGTAAGTGGTAATATGGTTTTGGCTGGTCGCTATATTTTTCCTACCTAGTATAAGTATCATCTTAATTTGACACTTTATAGTACTGCTAATAAACACAATCTGAAACTTATAATGCATATTTTGATTAATTTATTTATAATGCTAAAAAACGGTTTACTGCCTACTGTCACTGTTGAGAAAGTTTCTGACTTCTCCTTTAAACTCCAAACATAGCAGCCACAAGTATCATATCCCCTTCAAGTTTTTATGAATGAAATCATAGGTGCTTCCCTAAAAAAACACTTGCTAAACTAAACATTTTCATCAATAAATAAAACATCTGGTAGTACATTTCCATTTTATATCATTGTTTTTAAACATAATATTTACCATTTTCCGAAGTTCTGCTGAGTTAATAAAACATATTTGTCTCACAGCAAAATTGATGACAGACTAACTAATCAAACAAAAGAAATCAGCTTAATCCACATGGGGTCCCGAGCCAGCAGGTGCACACCTGACAACTCTGGGCGCAAGGGCAGGAGCTTTTGATGGGGTGCCAATCCATCATAGGGCACACACAGTCACACACTAAGGGCCACTTTTAGAGACACCAATTAACATAACACGCATGTGTTTGGACTCTATACATGCGCAGACCCACATTCTTAGGCTCTGTTTCCACGCCCATAAATCTATGCAACCTTGTTGTCGAGAATACGTTAGATGTGAGCAATATCTTAATTTTTAAAAGATATACCTAACATATCTGTTAGGGTTCCTACCTTTTAGTGCCAAAGGACTGGTATGGGTGGGTAACCCCCGAGGTATTGAGTTTGTTAGGGGCACTTTGAGGGTTTTCCCATTCTGTGCTCGTGCGCTCCTCGCAAGCTTTGAGCTTGTGCTCTTCAGTCGTCGGTACCTACCTAGCCTCACTCTAGTCGGGGTGTTCGTTCTGAATAGGACACGCCCCACTCTGGCTTCTTCGCTCACACTCGCCCTCTGCCGCTTCGGCGCCTCTCGCAATCTATTCGCGTTCACGCTCCTCGCGCATCTGAGTTTATTTTTGTGCTCACGCTCACTCCCTGGCGTTTGGAATGCCTCCATGCCTCGCCATTTAAGAGAGGTCCCAAAACCGTGCTTTCTGCACGTCTGCCCGACTGGCGCTTTGGTGCCCTCTAGCGACCAGTTGGCGCGTTGATCCCATTCGGGACGCAACCTCGGCGTGCCCCTTTATCCTTTCAGTTTTATTATGTTAGGAGCCTTACGCCCCGCTCTTGATCCCTTTTCAGTTGTTCTATATTATTTCCTCATTGTTATTATACGTCGTGGAAAACGCTTATCTCGCATACCTGGGTCCTAAATAAAAAAACACCACATCTCATAACAATATCAACAATGGGGAAAATAAATATTTGATAAACTGTCGATTTTGATTTTCTTATTTTTCATCATAGGTACACAGACAAAGACAGAATAAAAAAATCCAGAAAATCTCATTGTATGATTTGAAAATTATTAATTTGTGTTTCATTGGATAAAATGAGTATTTGATCACCTACCAACCAGCAAGAATTCTAGATCTCACAGACCAGATTTTGCACTCATTACCTGTATTAATTGCACCTGCTTGAACTTGTTACCTGCATAAAAGACACCTTTCCACACATTTAATTACACTCCAGACTAAGCAGCTGTCTAGGAACACCAGGGACAAAATTATAGACTTGCACTAGGCTGGGATGGGCTACAGAAAAATAGGCAACAGCTTGGTGAGAAGCAACAATTATCATTAGATAACTGATGAAACACATGATGACTGTAAATCTTCCTCAGTCTGGGGATCCATGCAAAATCTCACCTCATGTGGTATGGATAATTCTGAGAAAGGCCAGGAATCAGCCCAGAATTAATGGGAACATGGGAGGACCTGAATTACCTGAAGAGAGCTGGGAACACAGTATCAAAGATGACCTTTAGTAAAACACTACGCTGTCATGTATTAAAATCCTGCAGAGCACTAAAGGACCCCCTGCTTATGCCAGCAAATGTCCAGGCCCATTTGAAGTTTGCCAATGACCATCTGGATGATCCAGAGGAGGCATGGGAGAAGGTCATGTGGTCACCATTCTAACCGTGAAGCATGGAAAGATCTGAAGAAGATCTGTAAGGAGGACTGGGCCAAAATCCCTGCTGCAGTGTGTGCAAACTTGGTCAAAAACTACAGGAAACACCTAACTTCTGTAATTGCAATCAAAGCTCTATTTATCTGTTGTATCAAATGCTAATTTAATTAAATAAAATGCATATTCATTATTTTAAAATCATTTAATGTGATTTTCTGGATTTTTAAAAAATTCTGTTTCTCACAGTTGATGTGATCTTATTATAAAAATTAAAGATCTCTTCATTCTTTGTAGGTTGAAAAACGTACAAAATCAGCATTATATCATATACTTACATTCTTACTGTTCCACTCCTTATACCTAGTGTAATACAAATGTCAGTAGATTGCAAAGCCTGGAATTATCAATAAAGTCATAACTGGCTCAGCCAACATGGCTTGCATAAAGAAGTTTCCTGAACTTCTTGAATGTGTGCTGAAATCCGGAAGCGTACATTTTTTACCACAGATAGTGTTACAAGTTCACTTCTAGTTTCATATTACTGCAGAACTTTTGTTTGTCTATGTTTAACACTGGGAAACATGCTATATGGAAGAATTTAGTGAAACAAGACCTTGTAACGAAATTATTTTTAGACTGATATTTATGGTTTCATAATTGTTCAAGATTCAAATTCTACATTTCCAGTTTCAAGTTATTGTGTTAGTATTTCACATTCATTCATTAATTCATCTTTGGCCTTGTAGACTGTGTCAGAGCCAACGATGACAGTCAATCCAATTACTGCTATATTTTGCATGTGTAAATGGTTGGTATTTAAAGTAGGGAAAATGTTGTGAGTGGGCCAAGAACATAATCACTAATTTTTCTTGGTACATTAGTACCTTGCTTTCATAAAATTATATAGAACACGTTGATGTACTTTTCACAATCATGGACTCAGACTTGAATTTTAACAGTCACAATAAATCTATAATATTAGCAGCTTTTTACCATCTTAAAAACATTGCCAGAATTAAAAGTATACTGTCTAAATCAGACTTGGAGACACTTATCTATGCCTTTATCTCCAAAAGGTTAGACAACTGTAACAGACTGCTCACTGGACTTACGAAACGAGCTGTAAGACAGCTGCAGCAGAACGCTGCTGCTCGACTCCTGACTAAAGCCAGGAAGTATGACCATATTAGTCCTGTACTCCGATCTCTACGCTGGCTTTCTGTGGCTCAGAGAATAGACTTTAAGACAGCTCTACTGGTGTATAAGCCTAGCACCAAAGTACATCTCTGACAAGTTGGTCCCATATGAATCATCTCGGACCCTGAGAACATCAGGCATAGGGCTTCTGCTGGTGCCCAAAGTCAGGACTAAACGCTGAAGGAGCGTTTCAGTTTTATGGAGCTAAAATCTGGAATAGTCTCCCTGAAGATGTTAGGCTGGCCTCTAACAATGTTTAAGTCCAGGTTAAAAACTGTTCTCTTTAGCTGTGCATATGATACCTAATTGTGTTTTTATCTGCACTTTTTATAATTTTAAACTGTTTTCTTAGGTTTATGTTTTTCATGGTGTTTTAATTGTACTTTTAACTTTTTTATTTCATTTAATTATTATTATTTATTAATTCTGTAAAGCACTTTGAATTGCCTTGTGTATGAATTGTGCCATACAAATAAACTTGCCTTGCCTTGCCTTACATATAGTCATTTGACAGATGCTCTTCTCATGGGAACATACAAAGTCTGCAAACAGTTGTAGGTGCCGTGATCCAAGTAACAGATGATCTATAAGTAGGGCTCTACTAAAGCCCATTTCATAGACATTGTTTGTCAAAAATCACAGATTTTTTTATCGAGAAGTGCCACATTTTGTGGCAGCCATAAATAACCCTCCAACATCGCAAAAAAACTACAAAATATCACATGGTTGAGTGTAAGCAATAATTGAGTGTATGCCTAGAACAACAAATGACCACCATTACCATACTAGGCTTCATGTTCTTCTATGGCTAAGATGAGTTTCACTGGTTATGTAAGTTTTTCTAGTCAATAAAAGTCAAGCAAAGGTTAATTATCTCCATTTACAAGGAAAGAACATTGCATATGTACGACAAGGGCTGTATCTGGTGCCAGCAGTGCTGAAATTCGTTGTGACACCCCTTTGATAGGACTGGTAATTAACCAGTGAGGGTAATTAAACATTTAAACCACTTTAACTTTGAATGTTAAGGCAAAGTCTCTAGTGGGAAAAGGCTCATTTTACGTTCAGTGATGGGATTTTGCATAGCAAGTAATTAGGTAGTTACTTTACCAGTTTTAGAAGTTCTTAGTTGAATGCAAAATGCGAATATAAAAACAATAAACATGAATTGGAAATGTTGCTGCCAAAATATAGCAATAGATGTAGAGGTTATAAACTACATTATTCCAGTTATTATTTGAAGATTTACACTTTATACTTGTATAGGAGAGCTGCTTTTATCCAAAGCTACTTTTGATGGAGCTGAACCCAACAATAGCAGCTTGACAGAGCCATAATTATTATATGCTAGAATGAATTGCACTCCTGCAACTGATTAAAATAATCAGTATTATGAAATGTTTTGGTCACATTCTCTAGGGAAGTATTACTTCTTTTTCTTAAAGCAATCCTCTGTGGGTTGCCGGTCAGATGATTTCATATGATTATATAATTGCTGACTTAGCAGCGAGATATTAGCTAGAAAACATCAAGTTCTAAAGACATTAAATATTGTATTTACAGCAGTTGTAAGCCTGTATCTTAGTAAAATGCATTTCATTTAGTTAGTTTGATGATAATTGTTTAGTAGTTATTTAAAGTTCACTGGATATTCCCAGTATTACTTAACAGTATTAAGAACAAGTGTTCTTGTTCAACCTGGCTTAAATGGGGAAACAAACTCCTCTGGGCGAAAGTCATCTGAGTCATCGAAATCAATATTTGGGTATAAAACAGCAAATGGTCTGAATGACAGTTTGAATAAGGGCTTTGTTCATTGAGTAATGAATAACAATGAATAGTAATTGAGTAAAGTACAGTGCAGCTCAGCAAAATAATATCATAAATCATAATACAATAAATCATTTGGGGATTTATATGTTAGTAAATTATTTTAAAATCTCAAATTCCTTATACCCTGGGGCAGCAGTGTATACCCAGTCACACTTAGTAAGTAAGTAAGTAAGTAAAATTTTATTTATATAGCACCTTTTCAAGTAAACCTACAAAGTGCTTCACAAAAAATAAAAATAATAAAAATAAAATAAAATAATCATTGCATAAATTACCATCAATAAAATTGTAATCAGTCTCACCAGATTCCAGAAGTTCTGCACTCTGCTCCAAGTCTTTACACACCCACATGATGTTGATGCAGTTTATTAATTTCCATTAAAGCTCGAGGTCCTACCAGGGAGCCTCTGTAGGATACATGACGACTGTAGAAAAGGTTCATTAACAGGTGAAGCTGGTATTTGGCTCAGAGAACAAGGATAAACTTGGAACCAGTCTAGAAAAAAGCCTGAACAAAATCCAAGGTCAATCAAACATCTAAATAATGTGACTTACATTGAGCAAAAGAACATATCTTTTAACAAAAATGACCCCAAGGAACCTGATTCAGGTGCATAACCATGACCGCTTTCTTAAAATTACACGAGGGTTAACACTGCCCCTAACGGCCAGAACTGGAATAACAGTGCCAGCACTGTCACGACAGGATCAGAAATAGCACAGTGCTTTCCGTATTCCCAGGATTTAGACACCCATGACATTATTTTTTCTCTTGATCACATTTCCAGCACTCCTGTAGTCTTCAATTTTGAACAGTTCTGAATTGAGGCTGATGTTTATTCTCTTAACAAATCATACATATCTGTTTAACAGCTGGTCATGCTAGCTTCCAACTTCATAGTTGTGCTTGATTGTTGAAACACTGGACTTGTTTATCTTGACCTCCCTAGTAGTCCATCTTTCAGGAGCTGGAAAGAGCATGCGAAAAGGTTCTTTTGTTACCTCTGCTTCCATTGAAGGGAAAAAATCCAGGGATTTTTTAAAACTTTGATTTAGCATCTGCGTTAATTATCAAGTTGGACGAGAAGCTGTTCTGCACAAGCTTCTGATTCATTCATTTAATATTTGGAGACCATCGCTATGGTGTCCTTAGACTGAATCTTTTGCACAGTTTGCAGGTCTAGAACCAACAAGGAGACAAGCTGCCTTCAATTTGAACACTTAAGAACTAAGAAAATCAGCACATACTAACATTTGGGCCACCCATGGTGGACGGGTTTCATCTTGAGTCTTACTCTTCCCAAGGTTTCTTCCTTCTACTTTCAGGGAGTTTTTCCTTGCCACTGTCGCCCTAGGCTTGCTCAGTTTTGGATTGGACTTTTAAAAAGTGCTATAGAAATAAATGTGAATTGAATTGAATTGAATTAAAACATATTCATGAATTGTGAAAATTTTGTAACCATTTATCAGTACTGATTTGCATACCTGCCATTTTCTTAAGCATTGAAAGCATTATTTTATTATTTAAGATCATTTCTGATCAGTTCTTACCTTGCGAATAGTATTCACATGCTCACTGTAGCTGTTTATAGGTATATTTGGCTATCACTCCAGATTCATTTCTGCTAAAGAAATGGGGGTTAAGCTCTAACTGTAGTCAACTCAATCAATTATTATTTATTGCCTGGTTTATCGGGTCAAAACAACAAAATACATTTTAAAAGCGTATGAAATCAAAGGTTCATGTAATTATCGTTACTTTATGTTTTAACAAAGAAAATTTGCAGCCATTCATAATGCACAAGCTAATGCTGCATACAGAAAGATGGGACTTTGGAATCAAATCACACCTGAACAGTGAATTCAGGAGTGACTCGGATTAGGACTTGATGTTGGACTTGTGAACAATCTTTTGTGCCCCTCTAAATGTTGTGTCCTGACTTTCTTTAACAATAAGATAGAAAACTTTAGGCAAAAGACTCAATGCTCTTCAAATCACCCATCTATTTAGCAA
>JAVSBV010171711.1:0-13803 GCA_033117975.1 Parotocinclus spilosoma | reverse complement strand
ACCGGACGGAGATGGAACCCCGGTAGAACCACGATGACCCGGCCCCGAACAACGCTTAACACCACGCCTTTATAGGCTATGGCTCAGCTGTTCAGGATCGAGACATAATGAGATATGAGATATAAATGCCGCCTCACCGATAGCTCTGTAATGGCGACCGGCGAGGATGGCCGAACGATCCGAGAGGAGGTAGGAACCCTAACAACAACTTAGTCATTATCATCGGGAGTGCCCCCTTTTGGCACGTCTTGCAAGGGCAGGCACCGAGCCATGGTCAGCTGGAGCCAGAAAATCAATACCCTTTCAAAAATAAGACCTCTGGAAATTTTTTTTTTTTTTAATCTCCCTTTAAAAAAAAAACTCAAGTGAAATTAAAGTGAAATGTGAAAGTTATTTTTTATTCATTAAATGAATAGAGGGGACAAATAACTTTCACTTTCCTCCAAATATAGATTGATATTCCATCTTAAAGGTTTGCTTTAAAAAAATATTTTGGAGAAGTGTCCATTAGGAAAAAGCTCAAGAACGATGAAAAGCACAGAAAATTGACCCACTTCAACGTTGGTTTTGAAAAACTTACCTATTGGACTAAACCATTTAAGCACTAAAAGTGCCCCTCAGAACGTACCTTTTCGACCTCATCTATCTAAATATGGTAAACTTACACATGCTGAATCAATTAATTTTGTCCAAATAGCCAATTTGATTGGTTTGAGAAGTCATAACTTAAAAAACATAAAATCTTCATCCAATTCCAAAAATTATTTACATGTTGTAAAGCTCTCAGTCATTTTTAAATAAAGCATTAAGTTAATTTTTATTTTTTTGCAAGAAGAGCCTGTTTTTGCCATAGCTCCTTACATATACTATAGATTTTTTCTGTTATAAGCACAGTTCAAGAATAATTAAAAGTAAAGTAATGTTTTTTTCTGAAAATGTACAAAGACAAAATATAATTTTAGCTGATATACTGTATGTGGTTTACCCTATTTAGAGTTCACTGTATTTATTGTCATGTTCTGACAGGTTTTCACCATAAAATCATTCATTGGATGTATTCATTCTAGACAGGGTCACAGGAGAGCCAGTACCTAATGGCTCTTCCATCTCCTGAATTTTCTTTTAATCCCAGAGCTTAGAAATTTTCCTGTCCAAAAGCACTCGAATTGAATTGCCTTGAAGCAGTTTAAAAGGGAAATAGAGAGAAACTATCTGTATCTGTCACCTATCTGCTGCTCTCATTTCAGCTCTTCCGTCCCATGGCTGTACATGCAGAAATGAGAACCACAGGTTCTTATTTAGTTCCTTAAAGTAATGCCTATCTTGGTTCCACTGAAGAGCATATTACTTCACTTGACTTCTAGTCTCCTAGTGCAAATCAAATTGTTTGTTTCTACCTAGGAAAGTGAATATTATCTATCCTGAAGGTATAAAGAACAAGAGGAAACAAATCAGTATTTTGACATGGTTACAGAGCAGATAAGACTGAACCCTTGCTCTTATTCACACTAATTAACTTGATGGTATGAAATTGCACCGTGACTGGTGTTAAAGTCCAATTTTCCACTTTGCTGCTGTGTAAACTCAGATCACAAAATAGAAAATATAATTATTTATCCTAAAATAAAATGATATTTGTGTTGTAAATGCTTTAAAGCACCTGCAATTTGACATCAATTTGCAAAAAAACACAAAAAAACATGCGTAATATATAACATACTGGCATACAAGTTGGTTTATATATTTGGTTTGTTTAACACGTTCAGTACCAAGGACTATTCACAACAGACACGAGGATACATCTATACACAAACTTAAGTAGTCATGTATACTCAGAATGGGCACATTTAGCATTATCAATTAACCTAATCCATATCTTTGACCTCTGGGAGGAAAACTGAGTACCCAGAATAAACCCCAGGCAAATCCAGATGCAAAGCTATGTTGTGTGAATTGGAGTTAGTGCATTTTGCATGCCTTACATTATTTTTATATATATAAGAGGTTTATACTTTCATACAGGCCCTTTTTATTGTCATACTTTACATTCACTTTACCAAATGATCTTGGTAAAATAGCAATTCAAGGATTTTTTAAAGAGGAACTAAATTACATTTGGCAAAATACACATGACAACCCTATACCTACCAAATATTAAATACCAACCCTATAAGGCCCAAATACACATACTAAAAAAGTAGTTTACAGATATTGCAAACCAAATTTGTATATAATATTATTTTCATGATGGTATATGATGTCAAAACAGCTATCCTTTAAGTATAAAGATTACATAAATGTTGCCCATACTGTTTGCTTGTTACTAAAGTATATGTACATTCATTTATTGGCTTATCTGCTTAATCGTGGTCAGGAATTCAGCATAGCCAGTGTAATAAGGATATCTTTGTAGTTGCACTTCAACCGCAAATTGTGGCCACAACAAAATAATTTTTCATTTCTTATATACGTACACCTGTTCTAGTCAGTGAATGTAAAATACAGAATTTTAAAGTTATTTTGAACGTAAAAATACATTTACAGTACAGTAAAGTTATTTATTGCAATGTAGTGTGAAAATGTATTCTGGTTGTATGTAATTTCTGGATTACTTGTCGGCTGCATAAAGGATGCCAGAAATTTAGTCAGAGCCTGATCAAGCACTGGAATATATTAGAGAGCTGGTTCTCATAGTCAACTTGTTGGACGTGGAAGAAATTTTCAGGGGTAATGACCTGGAAGACTTCATCAAAGGGACAATTTATTATGGGCATGTGGCTGTGCACATTTATCTGGGGCAGTGATGGCACCAGGATGCACTGTGGGAAGATAACAAGCTAGTGCAAGGAGTGTGATATGATTTTGGTAATGTTCTGCTTAGGCCTTTCTGACCTAACTGTTAAGGGTTGTTCTGTGTGGACATACACACACACACGTGAACAGGCGCTGTACTGCCCAGACAGACCACCAGTACAAAGGATTTTTTGATGCACCAACAAGCATGAGAAGCTGTTACAGTTGTATTGTCCCCCATCCAGGTGCAGGTTGCACCTTCACTACACACCCCTGTCTCTGTCCGGACTATTTTCAGGCACTTAGCAGAATTAAATTTGTTTTTCATACCCCTGTATCCTGCAATTGACAGCCAGCTACTGTTGCCTTCGTTTGCTATGGTATCATGAATGAAAAACCTGGACTGCTACAGACTGGAACTGTATAGCTTTTAGTAACAAGTGCATGTTCTCTTTGGCATACATGACTTGGGCATCTGACTATTTAGACCTCGAGGTGAGCGCTTCACTCAGGCCTTTTTTGTGGAGCAACAAACTGCCAGAGCTGCTGGTGTGATGACTTGTGGATCCATTGCATAAAACAGACGTAGTGATAGTAGTGATATGAGATTTTGATATAGTGATATGAGGGAGTCTAGCAGCTCATTGATATGTTTAGTACTTCATGCAGTCATGTGTTGTCTCTCATGTCCCACATACAGCAAGGGTTTCTCAACCAGATTGCAACACTTCCTTGCCCTGTCTAGTTGTTTTGTTGTTGTTGCTTTTGTCGGGTGAGTATACTTTGTTGTTGCTTTTGTTAGTGAGTATACTTTGGTTTACAAATAAAGCCACTTGTGTGCTCACTCATAAGGGCATGACAAAAAATAAACAACAAACAGCTATGTCGATAAAAAAAAGTATTCAGTGCTTAATTTTTTAAAGATTTAGGAATTTTAGAGGAAGAGAACACTGAGCAGGGAGTGATCCAGCAAGTGGGCAGGGAGTGAAACTTAGAAATGCTCTAATTGATCTACCTGACAAAGCAGCCTTTAAAACTGAATTTTCTTTTAAATAAACCTTTCTAACTATCAGTTTTGCTGTCAATTTTAAGTCCAAACCTATAATCAATTTAAATATTAATTAATATTACTTACATTTTAACTGAAAATCTTTATGAATCATTGAGAATAATAATTCATTTTTTCAGTTCTATTTCAGATTTTGTTGCTTGCAGAATGTGTTACTAAACCATAAATAAAGCAGAAATCATTTCAAATAGCAATTTATTTTAATAACTTTAATCTTATAATATTCTGCTAATCTGATTTTGAAATATCCGCTATTTTTGAGCATAAGCATGAGCATAATATTATAGTATATAATAGTATAGTATATATTTCACTATGTTCCAGGTGTTTCAGAAGTGATCTCAGAGTAACCCCTAGCTGTTTACAATATTTTACTTATACTGCTGGTAATGTTTGTAGCCTAATTAATCTGTTAAGTCTATGAACTGGGGTAAATGTTTTTTGCCTCTTTTCAGTACTTTGATTGCTGCCTTGTCTATTTAAGTGGTGGGTGGATGGTGGTAGGAGATGTGAGATGTGTCTAATAAGGTCAACCACAAACATTATTCCTGCGTGATCTAACCAGTAGCATTAGATTAATGCTCCGTTATTCAGTGTTTGACCTCATCATGTTTTCAGCATTTTCCCCTCTATTTCAGAGAACTCCTAAACCTCCAAAAGGTCCTCCTACATGCTGTTAAGACTTTTTCACCTTAGGAGCTTTTTAGGGACCAAAATGCTTTATGAATCATTTTATCAGGATATACTCCCAATTTTAGCACTAAGAATCTTTATGAATATAGACCCTGTTGTTTTGTCACTGTAAGATTATCTAAGCATATGTTAATATCCAACATTATTCTCAGGAATGCCATATGGAACCCACAGACAAGACCTGTGCCAGCTCCCTCTCCACCTAACACATATGCTGAACCACAAAGTTCACAGCATGTAGCAACATTCATAATACAGTGTGTGACAGCATTGCAGTGATAATATGCTTCCTGGTGCTTAAAAATAGCATGGTATCTTCTAAAGCAGAAAAAAAGAGAAAAAAAATAATAACAAAGCAATATAATGCTATGTTAAGCAACATAAATAAAACTACTGGTATTATTATTTTAGTTAATAAGCCTTTGTTTTAAAGGACAAGAAAATTGCATTTAAATTGCTACTTAAATTGCATTTAAATAATTTATTGTTGCAATAAATTATTGTTATAAATGTAGGACCCGCTTTTATTTCAGAAACATAAGGGAAAATACGCCAGCAAATAATGGGTAAGGGGGCCTATCTTTTAGGCTATGTCTGGATAATGGCAGTCATCTTGAAATCCATGGATCAAGGGCATCATGTAGCATATTAAAAAAGATCAATTGATTGCCACAATCAGATTTGCAATATTTCTTGTGGTTCATAAGTTATCACACAGAAAGTTTAAAACCTTGTCGTTTATCACAGGTAAGTGATGAAAAAAAGGAATTGACAAAAGAAGAGAGGATTGAGGAGACTTTGATGTCCAGAGAATGCAACTGCTGTGTCATAACCAGAGATAACACCCGACACACAGAACAACCACCAATTTCACACAGCACTGT
Source organism: Parotocinclus spilosoma (assembly GCA_033117975.1). Classification (NCBI taxonomy): domain Eukaryota; kingdom Metazoa; phylum Chordata; class Actinopteri; order Siluriformes; family Loricariidae; genus Parotocinclus; species Parotocinclus spilosoma. The sequence goes on along the minus strand of JAVSBV010171711.1, from coordinate 8,364 downwards.
TGCATCCCTTATGGCCAAATTTTGAAAAACCGGTACAGTGGATGATAAGAATAGTTTTTGTCTGACCATTATAAAGAAACTTCAACAATGGTTTTAGCAGCTTTTGCGAAAAGTCCACAGATTGTGGTGTCACTTAGTCATCCTCTGTACGGATTCTTCATACCAATAAGTAGCACCCCTTTATGATCTAGGTGCAGCAGAAACTGTCAGAGGATGACTCTGATAGAGGTGTTCAGTTCTGCACCTTGGCATCAATATGATCTTGCATTCACACAGGGCATTCTGTTTGGTGGCCAATTTATATGTCAATGGTAAAATCAATCATACTGAAGTAAAGAAAACATTACTGGACAGCAAAAACTAAAGTTGTAGGTAATGTAATTTTTATGGTGTGGTGTGGAATATGGAACACCCGTGCAATAGGACCCATTTTTAGGTTGAGTTACATTATTTAACAGAAGCCCTTATCCAGAGCAGCTTATAATTAATATACTCTTACAATCCTAGAAATTGTGGGCTAAGGGTCCTGCTTAGGGACCCAACTATGACAAAGGTGGAAGTTGAACCCTGGAACCTCTGATTCTTAGTCCAGTACCTTAACCGCTAGGCTACCAGAGTCATTTTCATCGACCAAACCCTAATGCTCAGAATTACCTAACAATGTGAAAGGAAACAGTGTTGCCATCCATTCTGACCAAAGATGGCAGCTTCCTTTGATATTTTCATCAGGATAGGGCTCAACCACACTAAGGAGCAGGTGTTTGGCAGCAGCTGGATATTCAATTCCCTGGTCATTTAATTGGCCGTTGTGAACCTGTGGAATGGCTGCCCATATTCAAAATGACTGGATCCTGCACCTTAACTTCACTGTTTTCAGGACCAGGGGACAGCACACCAAGCACACCAAAAAAAGCTGTGCATCACAGGTAACCTTCCCAGTTGTTGTTGCAACTTTATTTGGGGATAAACTTTGAACCACAAGGGATATTGCATATCTAATTGAGGCAATTGATTTAATAAGATTATTCTAGTCTTCTTTTATGTGCAGCATAACCACCTCTCTATTGGAAAACTTGTCCTTGATCCAATATGGTGGCTTTTAAGATGGCAGCCATTTTACAGACATAGCCTAAAAGATAGCCCCCCTCACCCATGTAATTTCCACTTTTGCTTCTGAAATAAAGGGGTGTCTTTTTACTTACCATGTATTTTGTTGTTATTTTCTGCAAAATTGTCACAAGATTAATATTTATGTTTTCTGGTAAATGTACTCCAGACAACTAATCTGGCAGTCTCAAAGTAGATTTTCAATATATATTTATTTTTATTAATAATTTTTTTGGAACGTCCACGTGATTCCAATTCCAGACACTTTTGTTTTTACTTTGTCAGTAGCTTAATAAAAATAGTTGTTTTATCAATGTTTTATCAGCTCTAGTGTTAGCAGTTTTCCCCCAGATTACTCAGACAATACATCATAATAGCGGACAGTCATATGGATTGTTGTGCAAATGCTAAGCAGGTTCATTCTGACTCAGTAAATGAGGTCTGCTATACACATTGAGTATCAAAGATTATGCTGAATGAATTGTTTGGAAACCACTATTTTCTTTTTTGAAGTTTCTATTAAAGATATTCAGATATTCCCTTTAAAGCTTAACCCCAAGTTCCATTTTTATGTATGACACAATAAATTAGAGAGATACATTTTTCAAATGTGTGCTTTTCCATCTTCACAGAAAAATAACCTTCCCTTGGTGTTTTATGACCAATAAAATGACTTTAGCTCACTTATGCATTCGAAAGACACTTATATTGAGATACAGGCAGTATATTACCAAATCCTTTAGAATATGATAACAGACTTTATGAGAGTTACAAGTGGTAATGTAAGGCTATGAAAATTTAAGTGTGTTATTTTAGTAAGTAGATATTTCTTCAAAGCTGTGTCAGCATTCTATGTGGTTTTGTTAATTATAATTCATGCCTTTCTGGATCTGTTTTGCTGGGTGCTCATTTGGAATGAACAGAATTGGCTGAGTCATCAATGAACCCAGCTATAGCTCAGTTCAGAGCCATTCACTCAGTCATTAATATTTTCCACTGCTCAGTAGCTGGTTAAGTCTAGCTTATATCCATTAATATTAATGAAACAATGCTGCAACCTAACCTAGTGGATTCAATGTGTTATTATATAAAATGCTGAACCTTGAATTAATTTCACCATTGAACAGAGTTCAGTCAACATACCAAAGCACATCTTTATGCCTTCCAGGCAGCAGACACTGTCTCTCATGCCTTAAGACACTAAGTTCAAAAGGAAAGTAATTTGGATTTGGCTTGATCCAGAGGGGCCCTGTCAGCCTAATGTATATTCAGTAGTACAGGAAAAAGTGACATTCCCTATCGGAAAAGTGTCACACCATATTCAATTCTGCAATCAGCAGGGAGGCTTGGCGAGCAGCAGTAAAGAACACAGGTCTGACCTAAGCCATACCAAAGCACAAACACTTTGATGCATCATCCCCTGGTAATATTAGCCTTCTAGAGGTCACCAAAGAGATCAATAAACACAAATAGGAAAGAAATAGTTATTCCTCTATATTGTTCTTAAATGCCAGACTGTACTGGAATATTTAAGAATCGCAAAACCTTTTTTAAAGTAGAGGACATAGTTTTCTTAAATGTTGCAAATAACTCACTGAGTATGTTATTGTGTAGAAAGTAAAAAGCCTAAAAACACAACTAACAAATGATTTAATCTTAAAGTAGAACATTTGTATCATTGAGGCTTAAAACTTCAATCTACTGGTCAATATTCCGAATGTCATATATTTACCTTACATTACGATAAATGAGTGGCATATGTCCGACACCCAAAAATTTCACACAGCACTGTTGCATCCCTCATAGCCAAATTCTGAGAAACCTACCGACTAAGAAACCACAACAATGGTTCTTGCAGCCTTTGTGAAAAATCCACGACGCAGAATGCGACGTGTCCTCTGTCTTTTGACTCACTCTGTGTTCTGTGACTTTTGACTCTCCCTGTAGTTGTAGTGTAAATGTGGGAAGGTACGAAAGAAGAAGGACCTTCTTTATTTACTTGCTTATAGCAACTGGGTGTGCAATTCCGTTGCAGGCAGATATGTAAAGGATAGGTGTGGTCTGATTAGTCACACAAGTCTTGCCACAAGAGGGTTCAAAAGTCCTTCCTTTGCTGTAATGAAACATTCTTACAGTGGCTACTTTTGTATAGTTTACCTCTTGGTGAGAGATGATTGCTAGGCATTCCTTTATGACACACTCAAAGTCATTGTGGCCAGTTGACATTCCTTGGGAGGTGGGGTTGGCTTACATAATTGGACAAAGAGATGCAGGATGGACATTTTGTTAAATTCTCCATCATCTAGGCTATTCTGACCTAGCTGTTAGGAGGAGTTAGGCGCATCAGAAATTAGTGTCAGATGGGGTACCAACTTATGAACACAAGCTGCCTTGTGTTAACAGTCTACCTGGTGGTGATGGTGTAACACTTATTTTTCTTTAATGCAAATTAATCAACGCTTGCATGCCACAGCTTATTTAAGCTGACCATATGCATTAGAATTTTTATTATGGCCAATTCTAGTATGATAATGCGCTGTCACTCACAATGTGATTTCACGGCGCTCTCAAAATTGACATCACAATGAGTTCAGTGTTCTGTAATGGGAATGAGAACATGAACGCTAAACTGCAGGAATTGCAAGATGCAATCCAGTCAACATGGAAAGAATTGTGTGAGAAAAATGTGTGAAATCTTGTGGAATCCATGTCATGAAGATTTTTCACCATAATGTTCCAAAAAATATGAACAGTAAGTGTATATTATCATGTCGGCATGGTTGGCTTTGTCTGTGTGAGGGCAAACTGTTCAAGGGGTCAATTCCTGGCTCTGCTGCAGCGATTCTGACAGCCTAATGATAAACCATAGAATGATGACACCTTTCTTAATATATCTTTTTCAGAGTAGTAGTGGTAATACAGAAATCCTTAGAATGTTGTAAAATTAGTGTGAAATTAGTATGAAAATGATTTATCAATTTGACCACTTTTTAAAATACTTCATATCGTCCAGAGCAGCAGTTGGGTTTACAGTCATTCTGGTTTTAAATGAATTGTAACTACAGGATAAACTTATTTGGAATGTGTAAATGAACAAAGTTCTGACAAGATTAATGTGGCTTCTACAGAAGCTGCTCTGCATCTTCATCCATCTTTCAGCTGTAGAACAGCTGTTCTGTGTGTTCATGCCATGTCTGAAGGGAGTGAAATGGAATATAAAAATTTGACGGATGACTAAACTCCTGACAAAAGAAATCAAATAGATCGTTCCTTAAAATATGAGCAAAGTTACAAATGCAGGTGCTGGAGACATGATCATAGTTTAGCATTAAATATAATCTTTTATGTGCTTTTGTAATTTGCATCATTAGTGATCCACCGCTGTTACTCAGCAATGGATAGACACAAAATGAAATTGCTTGTCCGTTAGACATAAAAACTAAATTTGCTAGATTTTTTATTCCTTTGCACTAGCAGCCAAACGTATTTGTAGACAAAGGGAAACGAGGCCAATACGTTTGGCCTCGTTTCCGTTTGTCTACAAATACATTTGGCTGCATATGGAGTCATGTTCCATTACTTTTGGCCACATGTGGTTTATGTCCCAATACTTTTGGCCTCATGTATGTTTGTGTCCCAATACTGTTGTCCTCATGTTGGTTTGTGTCCAAATACTTTTGGCCATGTGTGGGTTTGTGTTAAAATACCATTGGCCACAAGCAGGTTTATGTCCCAATACTGTTGTACCCATGTTGGTTTGTGTCCAAATACTTTTGGTCATGTGTGGGTTTGTGTCCCAATACTTTTGACCACATGGATTTGTATCCTAATTGTTTTGGCCACATGTGGATTCAGTTGTGTATATGTATTTAATATGTATATCCATGCACTATTTATATAGAGACAGGGAGGTGGGGGTGTGGTTAAATGTGTGCAGGTGCTCTGTTTCTGTGAAAATATGTTAGTTGAAGTTTGATGCATGAACATTCCATTAATTTTTCAATTCTAAGCTTAAATCTTTTTTAAAACTTAGCAATTAGATTAACTTCAAAAGTACATCTATTCACACCGCCTGATTATCTGTACAAAGGTGTTTGAACCGTGACTGTGCATTAAGTGGTTCGGGCTGTATTAAACACAGAAACGTGTGCTAGAATAATAATAAGAAGAAAAGGGATAACGGATAACAATATACTAATGATTTTTAAGCACAGTGAAATTATTCTAAAAGTCTATCATTGCTGCTTTGTGGTTGAGAAAATACACATTTTAACATTGCCGATACCTTCTAAGTTTATTGAATAAAACAGCTCATAAAATGTGAATTCTAATTATCTAATTCAGTGCTATAAACTCGTTTAAGCAATGTCATGTTAGCAGTAATCATTACAGAAAGTGAAGGCGATATGTACATTATTGAACATGTAACTGCCTTCTTAAATTAATATTTGCTTCCAACACATGTAACTGAAACAAGCCATAACATGAAATAACATCAATCTTACCCTTCATCAATCTGTTACTATAAAACCGTCCAACTCATCTAATAAACATCCTATCCTATCTAATTAATCTAAAGGTCACAATACTGTTAGCATCATATCAGATTACAGACCATCTACCACTGTGTAGTGACTAATTCAATTCAATTTAAATACTAAGCGTATATTAAATTATAGCAAAATTAGGTCAATACCGTAAATAACAAATTAATAATAAAAATTAAATTAGTAAAAAAAATGACTAAAGCCTACCTCACACACCTCTATATGAGAAAAACATGTATAGAACTTGAACCATTTGTCATTTGAGAGAAAGTGGTGTCAATAACAAGACCTTTAAAGAGCGAGTTTACACAAATCCCAGAACTGACCGAGTCAATATTTTTAGAATATGTAAACAATGGGGCTTTTAAGTAAGTACTTCAATACAGTGCAGTCACATATGCGTAGACAGAGTGGTGCATAACTAAACTACATAGCTGAAAGTATGTAGACCCCTTTTCTAATTATTGATCGTTTTTATTTTAGCCACACTCATTTTTAACAGGTTCATAATGTAAATAATAAAGGAATCTCCATAGAAGGTGGCAGTAAAGGCGGCTGTGTACTGAATACCTCAGTGACTCAATTTGATCTTATCAAGGTCCACTTCCCTAGCAAGCCAGTTTATAAACCAATGGATCTTCACTCCAACTTCCATAAAGAAAAGGTTTGACAAATGCAGAAGTTTGCTCCACCTTCACTCCATTAAATGCCTTTGAGATGAATGGGGAGGCCAAACGTTTAGAGATATAGTGTATTGGGTTTGAGGTGTTTGGCCAGACACCTTGACATAAAATTGAATGATACAGTTTTTGTTATTGATCTCTCACTATTGTCCAGACATTTTGTTTGGCCCCAACTGATGTTCTCAGACATATCATTATTTTTCAGTTTTATATTAAAGGTTTCACACTTACAGGAAAATAAAGGAAAGATAAAAGTCAATATCATTAAATATATACTAGTTTGAGTTGCTCTTTTCCATCTGGCTTTAGTGGCAACAACGTAGCAGACATAAATAAGCAAAGCATAGGAATGTATACACAATTACAAAATATGTGGTTAAATGATAATTGTGTTGTCAAGACTCATTTATTTTTCCATAGAACACTATCCTATGTGACAACTGCTGGGTTGTTTCAAAATTAATACGACTACAAAATTATAGACTGCAATGTAGTTTGGAAGGTCAATTAAATTCCATTGTTTCAGGGTTTTACTCAATCATGAGATGTTGTGTGATAACTATGAATCTTGTCTGGTTTGGATAGCTCAGGGAAAAAGCAAATCTGCTGCTACATTTGGGTTCAGTCAGCTGCAGCTTCAATTTCACATAAAAAAATTGCAGTTATAAACCTGCAAGCTTTCAGTTAAGGGATGTGACCTCACATACACTAGCATATTATATAATTGGCCTGTAGGTTTTGTGGCAATGTCCAGTGTGTACTCAAATAAAGAATCAATCAGGGTCATATGGGGGTATGGGAGGTGCGCTGATGCCAGTGCCCAGAGAACATAGGGCATAGGCATAAGTGTGCAGTAGTTTATTTCAGTCCGTTGCAGAGCTATATAGGAGTCACTGTTGTAGTGCTGGGGTATGATCCCCCAACCACCATTAGCCCCCAATTACACATACACAGTGAGGATCCCTGATGAGAGTTACAGAAAAAAAGTGGCAGATTGGGGTCCCCAAGCCTTCAAAACTTACACTTAATCTTAATCACTAATAGGGCTTGACTCCTCAAATTAGATGAAAATTGAGCTTTATGGCAACAAACACTTAAGGTTGATTTGGCAATCAAAATGTTGCTTATACTGAATTGTTGTACCTTCATGGATGTAAATCAAAATCTGTCCGCCTCTGCCAAGATTATTTTGGATTTCCCTGTGGACCGTACTAAGCATTTATTTTATGTTATAAAATGCCGGCAGCACATACACCTGTGTTCCCAGACACTATTTCCCACCATGGTCAACTGCTGGGTGAACAACATCAAGCAATCACTCAGTTATGTGAGTAGGTGTGACAACTGACACGTCAAACGCCACCTCCAGCATTAGCACATCTCCCGTCATCCTTCCGCCTCATGCCCAGAACGATTTGATAGAAACCCGGAAGCATGCTTCCTTCTCCAGTGCACCCTAACGTGGGCTACTGCTATGTGGAACCAGAAAAGTGAAGCGTTTAACACCTATGACCTATGGTTTTGTGTGGAGTTGAAGAAAGTCCTCAGTCTCATGGTACTGGGAAGAGGAAGCGTTGAAGCTTTTGACCCTCAAACAAGGGGAACACTGCATCGTGGACTACATGATGGAATACCAGATCTTAGTAGCCAGCAGTGGCTGGAACAAACCACCCTGGTGTGTTAACCAAGCTTGCATGTTGCAATGAGTCTACATCCCTGGATGGCCTTATCAATACAGCCATCCACCTGGATGACCTACTGCAATAGCATAGTGGTTTATTGGGTCTTACAAGATCCTCAAACAAGTGAACTGGGCATCTTATGAACTAGAACTCCCTGCCCACTCCTATTTGTCACCGGTCTTCCACATCTCCCAGCTCAAACTGTTACGTGGTGTTTTTGATCGGACCCAGAATAAATATATCCCCACGCCGTATAATAAGAATGGGAAAATAAGGATAACAAAACCGAAACGGGGAAAAAGAGCGAAAGGCTCTGAAACGTATGAAAAATAAAAGGTAGAAAAA